>JTDE01014799.1:19376-82703 GCA_014338405.1 Paragonimus skrjabini miyazakii | reverse complement strand
CCTGGAGGACCAGGAGACTGGTTTGTCAGACCTCTACCTATTGGCCTGCCTGGCATGAGTGACTCTATCGGTGTGTTGGCCACACCGTCCAGTTTAGCCAAATAGGTCACAGAGATGCGCAAGCCGTCACACCGCGTCAAGGTCCAGTCTCGTTGTGCATCACAAACAAAATGCCCTTACGCTACAGTGGCGAAGTTCACTTACCAAGGGATGAGCGTTATCTATATTGCATTGAAGCTACTCTGTTCGGTTAAGTTCTCCAGCTAATCCACTTCAAACAGATGCAAACCATCTAAGTTTCACGTGTGATACAGCTCACTGGTAGTGCCCGAGTGTGCGTAAGTTAACCATTAGTCTGTTGGTCGCACCTAACACAAAACGTAAGAAACCCACCTCCACTCGATTCCCTCCCGTCAGAGCTCGTCAACAGTTCTTAGCTCTTCCACCATCTTTCACGGTCTCATGTGAAAGCTCTTGGCCATAATGCTTCTGCCCTCATACTAGGCACTCGCGAGTTAGCAAGACTGAACATGCAGCCACATTTGATATTCGGTAATAATCACGTTGCCCACTCGACTCCATATGGAATAAAATTGCCACCCCTTAAAATCAGTGAATGATCCCTTGATAAAGACTTCGTTACCGAGTAGAAACTTACAGCCAGTCAGCTTAGTCGACAAAGTATATTACATTACTAACAGATCATAGGCATATTTAACCAAAGCATTATTTATTACCCACATTTCAAACCAAACATCAACATCTGGTGTAACAAAAACATTGAATGCACCATTCCATCGCTTGACGTCCCCTAATGGAAAACATTTTTGTGGCTAACAAGCAAACAAGACCGGTATGATTGATCAGTTGGTACTCTTACTAAACCGAATGACTGACCTTTATTGGGAAGAAGTTGGTCTGAAAAACAACAGTCTGATCTGTCTCACAACATATTCTGAATGCGTGTTATGTAATCAAAACGATTGTGATATTTCGAATGGTTCACTAAAAAACAACTTTTCCCGGGCAATGATTATCATTGCATTCCAATGTAACTCGTATGAGGTGTTGATCAATCTGCATTTGGCATGCTACCAAATGCCAGATAAGTATACGTGTAGACTTCATAGGTTGAACCACCAACGCTGGATGTTACTGTGAGAGTGAATATTGTATTATGCTATCTACTTAGGAAATTTCGTTTTTACATGCAATGTGTTCAAAAATAGGCAATAAAAACTGCCTCATGTGACATGTAATTGCAAGCAAGCTGCAATCTACTTCCAGGTACGTCGCAGAAACATAAAACAAGCAGTACATAACCTCTTACCAATTGGTAGTATCTCTCTCGAAACTTATAGCTTGTTGCGTAGAAGCTGCTAAGAAGTTTAGTAACTCGTCGCATGTATGATGACTTAACTCGTTTGTTCCCAAAACTTGCTCTTCAGCTAGTATAGTTATCACGGATGTAACTTTGTGTAACTCGTTTCTAAGGTCCCATCTTACAGTTTGAATCAAAGACAGATAAATCCATAAACCAAAATTGGTATGTAGGTGATAAATGAAGAGCTTACTTACTCCTGGAGGAGCCTTAGAGACTATGCTATTTTCTGTCAATTTATTTGACCGATGAACAAATCGTTAACAGAGTTTTTCATAGTTCACAGGTTGATTCCACTCCCCTGTATTTTGATGTCTGCTTTGTTAGTTGAGTTTCACCGGTCAACAAAATCGCGTACACGTACAACTGGTTACTGCTGTACTGATAGCTCTATCGATTGTCCTAGTGGGAAGAAAGCTTTTCATATGTATCTTATTTTATCTGTATTAGCCGTCGAAATGTTTGTCGGACAGATTAGTGATCTAACGATAAATGGTTGGAAGTGAATGTCAAGGTAATCAGATAAACCGACTGGCATGTGACCACACCAGCAGCAAACAATGAAACGCTAAAGAAACATTCGGTAAAATGTGCACAGTAAGTGACCTGTGGGACTGGCCTGGGATGGTGACTAAGAGGTTTATACTGCAGATTGTCTCTCACGAACTTATTGACCGATCGAAAATTTGAATCTGTCAGCAGATTCATTAGTGACTGTAGAGTTGAGCAATGTTTCGGTATGAACAAACCAAAATTGTAGAGCAGTCCTGTCTGCAAAGTAAACTGTTTAGTTTATAACCCGGTTTGAGTGAATGACCATGGTGTTTATTTGTTTACTTGGAGATCTGTCAGTGGACGAAAAGGGATGTGGTTTGTTTTTTAATGAGAATTACGTCACCAGTGAACTGTCTGTGATTCACTGGAAATTGATCTAATTTCGTCATTTTTTCTACATAGGGATTTTCCTGAGTCACGTAACTCTTCCACTGGCATGTTTCTGATTACTGTCAACACGTCACAAACGTGCTTGCTTCCAAGTGTGGGCTGATCATGGACTCGAGCATAGTGGGAAAGTCCTCAGAATGTACGATTAGACAAACATTTTTAAAGGGTGTAATGTCAGTTGTGCTTTTCTAACTTTAGCTGCATAACTTGTAACCATACTCGGTCAAAGGTCATAAAGGACAGAGAGCGACCAATCAGAATTCAGGTCAGAAGGTCAACTCACTCTGCTATATAAGAGCAGGCATCCATCGAACTTCACCAATCTCCACGCTCAAAGACTATACGCTAAAACGATTACGCACTGATGACGTCACCTCGCTTGGTGATGAAACGTTTGCAACCTAAATGCCAAGCTCGGCGAACATACCAATACCAAAACCATCAACCCGAGCTACGAACAACACCACCACTGTTCACAACTATCCGAAACCATACTCGAAACGCTTGTCATATAGTGCCTTATATTTCGTTCGCACTCGGATAAGACTTACTTAGCTCACCAAAGGTACTAAGCACAATTGGCACAATGAAAGAACGTGACTGTCTAGGTGCTGACGTTGAAATGTGGTTAACCGGTTTAGAACACCATAACGTTCTGTAAGGTTTACACACCTTTTAGGACACTCTACGATTTACAAAGACTTTGTGTCGTCTGATTACAGCTGCGTCGTTGATTGATTGTACAGAGCAAATTAACGACTCAACCCAGAGGTAGAGCAGAGATTCCAAAGTATAGCTGGCAGGCAACCAGTCTAATGACAGTCCATTTACCTTGACCTTGAACCACTGGTCAGCTGGATAATCCCCGCGCTACTTGAGTAAGCTTCCACAGAAAGCATAATCCTGGAATTTCCTTAACAGAACCAAGTGATCAAATCAATTAAGAACTTCTGAAAAATCAAGATGGAACATAACAGTGTGCAGTAATGCGTCGGCAGTCAATGTTAAAATGTCGCGGACAACTACAGGACTTACGACGCGTAAGTATCCGTCAGGTAACCATAGCGTTCCTTAATAATGAAGTTTGCTGAACTAGCACTGAGGTAGCCATCCAGTAAACTCTCGTCCTCGTCGACGGGTGGCACGACTGAATTTTGGAAGAAGTCACACAGACTAAACTAACGGGTATGCTAATCGATTATTGGGCCTGGCTGCAGGCGTTCGACCAGTAACTAATCATGTTCTGGTTAAATTCTCAGGGTTGTTTCTGAAGTGCGGTTGAGAACGTCGACATAATGCCGGTCCATTGATTGTACAGTAGAATGCCGATCAGTTGGCAAGTCAAAATAACAAGCCTGTACGCAGCGAAAACTCTGCAGTTTTGGGTTGGAAACTGGGCACGGACTTTCTTAAGCATCTGTTGTCACATCGGTAGATAGATAGATAGTTTCTTGTATCCCATAAGCAAAGTAAGTACTAAAGTACAAGAACGTTTGAAGGTACTTTAATAGTCGGTGTGAAAAGTTGTGTTTTAGTTAATGCTGTGTAGTTTTATACACGTAAATTAGCGATCAGAACAACGATCTGGCATTCTGTAGTAATGATTTCAAGGCGTATAAATATATCCGTAAAATACATCCATCATTTGAAAGCACTTTGACAATATGTCCGAGTGTCCGAGTTAGACACATTAAGGGGAATTAACAGAGAGAAAATATGAAATGTCCCAATGATTAGGTATGTATCCCCTCACAAGCTGAACAAAAACTTGCGCAACAGAAGTTCAACTTGGGAGTAAAAAAGGAGCAAGGCCAAATGTGTTTTAAAACACCTACCACCGAAAACGCAATCAACACGTTGGTAAGCAACGAAGAGGTTAGGAAGCTAGCATTTAGTAGTACAGTTTGTTTATTCCATAGGTTTACACATGATTAGGCCATGTGTTAAATATGCTGGTTAGAGAGCAGTCACTCCGAGTATTCTTTGCTGACACTGCGGCTTTTCGAGGGTGCTAATGCACCTGGTCGTATGAAATAGAATCCAGATCAAACCCCACTTGTATACTACCGGGGGAAAGCTTGATAACTGAAGATACTGTCCACTCACTGTTGCTTTGCAATGAACCGATTGTTTTAATGTCCTGTCCTCATGCCTGATGATTAGTGCACTTAAGGAAGCTAAACTGCCGTTTGATTCATTTTCGTGAGACAGGGATAGATTTGGATTAACAGTGTTAAGAAGGTTAAAAAGAAAAATCAAAATGATCATCGTCCATAAAATTAAAATATCGTCAACATACCCGACGGAACATATTTTCAGTTCTCCAGCTTTGCCCCGATAGCATACAACCGGGGTTTGGTCACAACCCTATTTCATAGAGCCAGGCACATTTATACCCCTGATAAGCTGCAGATGAAACAAGAAATGCTGAGAAAAACGTTGCTGGCAAACGGATATCCCGAAAAGTTCACAGTTCACGTGATGAACCAATGCAGTGAGTGAATACAAACAGTTCAGAAGTAAGATATATTTCTACTTCTCCAATTCAGAAGGAATCATCTTGAAAACAACATCAGGCACATATGCGGCTACCTAATTACGCTTGATTCCAACCGCCAAATGCCCATTTCTATACAATCGCGAACGCAGTTTGTCTCACAGTCCTCTCTCATACATTGTCTGTCTGTTCACCTACAGTTGCGGTAATGTTTATATGGACGACGATCGACGGCTATCTGAGCGACTGGCAGAACACGTCCCGAACAACAACTCGTGGCACAACAATCTCAAATCGGTGGATCCGTTGCTTGAATCCCTAAATCATTGACTGCTACACACCTCATGATAACAGGTCAAATTGCCGACCCAATTAGCTCATTCGGAAAATAGTTACGCAACCAGAACCCGAAGCTACTGACCTTTAGCGAAAATATGTTAATCAGAATACACTAGCCGGCGTTGTGTGAATACAAGTGGTTGAAGCAATCCATTGGGTTGTCGTGATGTTCATAACACAATACGTGATCTGATTGCATACGTATCCATACACTACGTATCTGTCTGCCATATAACCTGCATGTTTTATTTTTACGACTGACAAGAGCAATATGAAGCGCTACGCATGAATATACTTTAACAGTGCAGTGAACAGAAGAACTGAAACACAAATTGGGAGCATGCAATCACAACACCAAACTGAAGTGGTAGACAGCCCGGCCATTATAACCACTGCAGTGGACTGAAGACATGCTCCATCGTTATTTACTGCATGTTAAAGTATGCCTATAAATTACTTGATGGACATTGGTTGACTTTCTGCTTCACGTATTCCTGTTTGACTTTCTGTCGTTCGCAATCTCGAATTCACTAAACTTTCGAAATCGAAAGTACCTACCAATTCCTAGTTTTCTCCCAAACCGTCAAACGGGAATTCAGATAAGTACGGGCAGATTGACACCTTTTATTTTGTACAACTATGGTGAATCATACATGTGTTCGACTGATGAAAGTAAACAAATAGTTGATATACTGCAACATATTTTCCCTCTGCACTGAAGAAGTTGGTAAAGGAAACCCACTGCTTTAAGTCTCGTTGATTGTCAATACCCAGACACTTCACTAATCCGACTGTCCGAATAGTTAATCATCGGTTCATCTCACACAGAAGTTCACATGCAGTTTTACGTTATCCCTTGTAGTCAACTAAACAAGGTGAACTATTGGTCTTCCTGTTCACTTTCCTTACTTATCATACAAAGGACTCTCTAACTGTTAGAACGATTCTTGTGTCTATGGAACTTGCTTGCTACCGACTAGGCCATTGTGTTTACAAAAGGTGTCAGAACGAGTGTTGCACGGCAGTGTTTGTAGAGCATGCTCGTGGCTGGTTTGGCCAGTGTGTTCACAGTTGAGCTGCGGTCAAGGTTACCTGAAGATGGTTCAAAAGCTATCCTCCCAAGCACACTGGCGAAATCGCAGAACGCTTGCCTTGTTAATAAAAGACTAGTCTGGTATGTAGCAGTGGGTGTATAAGAACTCAGTGAACGTTGCCTTCTCTTCACGGTTTGGTATCCGAGCGCATGGACGCATTAAGCGTGTTAATATAAGAAGTTTTGCTGACAGCGGTAACTGAGGTGACTTAAAAACAGAGTTTTCTTCCGAACTAGTCGTTATTTGTTTCTGCATCGGATGTAATACCAGTAGCAAATAGAATAACTGGCTCAATGGCCGATGTTGGGGGTGTCAGCATCATCTGAACTTTCCCCAGGTAACATTCAGAAACACTGAAACTCGAGAATCTGAACGAATGAAATAATGTATCAGAATCTTGCCCAAACTATAATAAAACTCCTTCGCTTTCTAGCCAGGATTCTAATGGGTAGCAGCATAACCCAACCAATTTTCTTGAGATGGCAAACCTGTCCCGGTTAAAGTTGGCCTTGGTCTGATTCACAAGGTTATAGTGTTCACCTATTTCAGAGCAGTCCTAAGAGCTAAGCTGTACGAGAACTGCGCAAAAGAAATCTCCTTGCACATCACCGTGGAAAGTTGGGACTGAAATTATCCAATTAAACTTGCTTAGAAACTTCTCCAAACCTCGGATGTAACATTCAAACCTTCCAAAGCTATTCTGAATTGCATCATCTGACCAAGATGACATAGAAAATTACCTCATTCTAAAGCAGATTGACTACACTGTGTGTTGGAAGACCCTCCTAAGATTCTTTCTAAAGTATTTAAGTCACAAAGGTAACGCCCCAGTTAAGATGTTAACATTAAGCAGCACAGCAACTTGACTTTTGCGTGCAACTCACAATAGAGCAGTGCATTACTTATCGTGTACTAGATGTTTGGCCAACCATCTGCATTCATCTCTTGGAAGATGTCAAATGTTTCGCGTACTTTGCGCGATATAATTAGGCTGTTCCACATACAGTTCGGGCTAACTCTGAGAAACAAACAACTGACAATCATGCAACTACTAGCTATAAAAAAACGCTGAGTTATGGAAAATCGTTAACAAATGTTTGGGTTGCCGTCTTCGTCGACGGTTGTATTTCGGACATTGTAAAGTGTTCTTATAGATAGTTAACCTTAAAAACAGCTAGTGTAATACTTTTATGTGTTTTTATGGTAAGGCGATTTCTTTCACCAAACGAATAAAGCAGTTCACTTTAGGCTGTACTTCAACAAGGCCGTCTATTTTGAATACTAGTGAAACTTGGAGTGATAGAGGGTTACAGACGGAAAACTATCTTTATCGGGATAGGGGGTGATGAAGCACGTTAAACTAACCGTCGGCAGAAAAACATCTGCGGCGCGTGAATCAGTCATTCATACGTCACCTGAAACCGTACTCATCTCACTGACAAGTTATTCTATGCATATGATCCAATCTACCCCTTTCCCACCTCCTCACTAAGCAACAATGAGCGGTTGAATAATGCTCTACGTAAGATACTCCCACGGAATTCACATAGACCATACTTGTGAGCGAGTTAACTCATCCCGATGAGATTCATGCTCAGGAAAGTTATCCGGTGTTTAATTTTGTTGTACAGTCATAGAAAATAAATTATTGAAGGACATTAAGAGTTTTGTATACATTGACAACTCATCGGGGTTGTAAGAAATGATATTTCGTTAAGTACGTGATACTATAAAGTGGGTAAACTTCGATTAAGCGATAAACAAAAACTACATACTTCCAAGAGATCCACACGGACTATACATCAGCTGGAAACGATTATGCAGGCGTACTTTGATTATTGTTATGTTCTCAATCAGACAACAGCGTTTGTAGCACAAAAAGACAGAAATAGGTTTCAGCTGATATTGGTAAATAGTTTTTATCATCAACCCGAAACTACTGTACAACAACATGGCCAAATGCACACAAATTCGTCACATGATTTTGCAACCATGATGAAAATGAAATCACAACTTCCAGTCTAGAGATGAATAATATTCACAAAACTTCGCAGACCAGCGTTTTTATTTACAATCAAAGGAAATTATCAATTGCTACTGTGAGCAGTATTCCTGGTCATTTCATGTTCGTAACTATTACACCAGGTATAGTGCTTCAAAAGCTGGAAAAAAAGCCTCGTACTAACCAGTGATACTGAAAGAAAACTTGAAATAAACCTGATGAACCAGTAAATAATTCTGTCAATCGTTCTGTAAACCAGGGCAAGCTTTTGGAGGTCCTGAAGACCTAATCTGTAACTTCAATTTCTAGAGAGGGGTAGCAGTAAACACCCCGTCAACTACAGGCCAGTTGATCTAAGATCTATCTTTTCGAAGTTTTGTAAAGCAAAATAGATTGCTGATTTCGTGTTTACAGTGTGCGGTACGGCTTGATAATTAACATGAAAGACGAGAAGTTTCTCCGTGCCTAATAATTCTACCTGAATTACCCACGAGTAGTCGGAGATTTGGCGAATTTGAAGTTGAACATCCTCTACAGCTGATCACAGTTTTCGCTGCAAGATAGATGTCGTCGTCAGCCCCCTTAGAAAAACAGCACCAGACTCGGGTTTTGTTGCTGTTACATTTCATCAGTAGGCCATACGCCTACGACGATGGGGGGTGGAAATTAGGTCGCGCTTTCATGAGCTAACGGGATCGAACACTGATACATAGACATCGCATTGGGCAAAACCCAATTACCACATGTGGAAACCCAACCACTTTCGTTTGTAGGGAATACTCAACTTGCCAGGCTATGGTTAATGCCAGGTCTCTGGTGCACTAATCAATAGGGCTGCCTAATGAAAGTTTCACCGGAGCTTTAATCTTGACCATAGCAAGCATATGCACTAATGACCGGCCTTAACAGGAGCTGAACCCAAGTTTTATGCTCTCATTTGAAGGAGACTGAGCAGGAAGTTCTTTTTAATACAAAAGCTGCGGTCAAATTTGTGAGTTGTTCAAATGGAAATCTACGCGAAGCCGAGGAGCAGTGGACGAAAGCCACCGATTGTAGCAAACGAGTAGACTATAATGGTACATGATATCTACCCTCAAACCGATACTCCATGACGGGTTTTATCTTTGTTTAGACTCATTTCGACAGTTCTTGTCGATGGGATGCACTCCATCGGTCTCTATTTGGCTTCTTCGATTGTTAAGTGATCCACATTGGTCACTCGTCGGACTTTCCAGGGGATGAAAAGCTAGTTTACATCGTTCGCACGCGGGACCCACGAACGGTTGATTCAGGACCTCTCTGTGTCTAATAATTTCACCTTGATGACAAAGAAGTCTAATGTTAACCTTAAGAGATTTTCGTTCATGTTCAGCTCACCAACAAGCCCACATCTTGAGTGAAGTATTGATGCTTGTTGTCCGATTTGGAGAATCGAGTTGAAGGCAACGAAATGTGTCTTATCATTTCGTTCATTTTCATACTCCCGCATAGTACATAACGTGGTCCAATTATCCTTGTATTGTCAACATTTCAGGGTGAACTTTTGTATTAGCCGTCATCTCATCTGAAGCGTACGCCTGTTCTTACCATGAACTGCTGTCTCTAAGCTCACTTGGTGAAACTACACTACCAGACAAACCGCGTCAGATTTGAACAGCAATTTTTCTGCTTCCAACCTGATACCCTGCCTGAATATGTTGTACCAGCGGAACTGATAAATGGGTAAGTGAAAAACTGATGTACACATTCGTGATTTTGTCCGAGGCAACATCTATCGTGGCCATCAGGACTACTTTGAAATGATTTAAGACTTCTGATAGCAATGGAAACATCTCACTGCTTATTAAAGTCGTACATCTGGTTATATATCCTGGCTAACCCAGTTTCATTCTGATTCATGTCTTCACGATTTTTACTACTTAAAAGATGAAATTTCTTGTTCGTACGCTTAATATTTAAGCTTTATTTATTCGTACGAACTTTTATTACCGCTCTCCCGAGAGTCACGTGTGAACTTTCTTCAACCCGTAAAGTCCTTATGAAACGGAATGTTCCTGAACCGTGATATACTTCGGTAAACTGCTCTATAGTCTCTACAGAATGTATCAAGTTAAAATCTTCTAATCATCTAGGCCAAATTCGATCTCTCAATTACTTGCCAAATATTGTTCTCCCATATTGACCGCGCCCTATTCCGGAATATTTACACAGTTTATATAATTGACAACTAACACGAACAGCAAAATGTCAGTACGAGACACACATACCAAAGAAAAACTCGTTGCTGTTTAGGGATATTGCCAACTATTCAGTTAGCTTAAAGGTTTTTAAGAAAAAACTTTCGCTGATATGACAGCCTTTCGTTTCATTCTTGACAACACGTCATCATTGGTGCACGGTTATTTTTTAATCTTCGGATGGAAAAAACAAGTTTGTTATATTGCATATTTTACGTTGTGTAACTAAATGTGAGTTGTCTGCTAATGCCTCTCATGATCATGACATTTCATACGTCGCTTCACGGTTATTGTATGAGTCGTCTTTAGCGTTACCCCCAGGTATTTGACTGATATTAAATATTGCGTACACCGTGTGAGCTGCCCTCTCATAATTTGTTCAGTTTTACCATTTTGGCTTGCACTGCTCGATAAGCCCATTGTTGATCAAACCTGCTGATCATATTGCCCATGGAGGCTGGCATGCCATTATCAGATCTGTTTACTTTGCTTCACTGCTTTATTCGTTCGTCTTGATGATCTGTCTTCCTATTGCAGTTCAATTGAAAGTCAAATAAATAGACACAGAAACGTTGACGACCGCTGATTTCCACAAAATTATAGTACACATTAGAACTGGGAACCGGTTAGGCATTTTGACTGGACTCATTTGTTCAACGGTAAGTCCAGACAACACAATTCAAAAGAAACTCATCCCGTCCAACACGTTACTAATTTAAAACACTGCGTTCCCTTGATCCAATTCACCAATAACGATGGAAGACATACGTCGCGAGATGTTAACATTTCGTTTACTATCTTCAGTCACGAACGTAAAACATTGGAATATATAAGGCATGAGGATAGCAACAACAATAGAAACTTGACTAATTAGTTATTACCATGTACACATGAACTGCTCGTAGACCGCCACTGTTAGGTCTGTGGCAGTTTGCAACTTAGCGAGAAAAACTACAATAGATGGATATTCATCTTAGGTACGAGTTATCTAATTAATATATATCTCGCTGACACCTGACCAACTACCACATTATGGGGACTGCAGCAAACAGAGCACAGATGGCAGGGTACTTACTACTTGCTTATACCTCATGCACGACGTTCATGCTGTGAAGTAAACGTAATAAAATATCCGTAGCAGTAACTTCAACGCCTGTTTATCGTGATAAGCGCGAGAACTAAATGTCATATGTTTGTGGACGTAAGCAATGCGATTTCTTGTTACCATATTTTTCCAAGTTTCTATACTTTCTGTGTTAAGTATTAATGAGACTTATACAAACCTAACAGAGAATACGCGTACTACCATTCTGCCTACAGTGGGCCGGGGCACACGGATATAATTGGTCATGGCTATATTAAAATTCAGATGGCACATGAGAGATATCCATAAAACAAATCGGACAAATCCTTGTTATCGTTCACAGATTCCACTGAAAACCTCTACCGTATTCCCACCAACCTCATAAATACGTTAAATTTGACTGATCTTTTGAATGGAGACGTGTGAGGTTTATGATGTGGTGGTCAATACAGCATCATCACGATAAGCTTGGTCGGAGTTCAAATCATGATCACAAGAAACATCCGCACTACCGTTGAACTCTAACAAAAGCGAAATTCTTGTCCGTTACCTCCATACAAAGAAGAGTCACTGGAAGTACAAGCCGGTGTCAACTTCAAGTGTTGTTTGCACCAAGGCGATCGGAGTACTATCTGGTTACAACTACCCGGAATGTAGAAACTGTGGAATTTAAGTGAATATCTGGACAAATCACATGTGCAATCTTAAAGCTTATTCATCAGAACAGCGTAGGATTATGATACCCTTGTAAACTTTAGACATTTGTGGATTAGTTGACGTTGAACAGTGAACCTTCAGGCTACGGATCCCTAAGAAAGAAATTACTCATATGAAGTGTCCGCTCGCATACAATAAACAAGTGCATTTGTTATTGTTGCTGTTGTTGCAACTGATAGGAATGATAGTGTTCGTATTCTTTTCCAGGCCGCTGGCTTATTGAATGCGTTTGCTGATTACTTCTCGTCAATCTTCCTACTAGGTTGACCGATAAAAAGCACAATTCCTTTGATCGCAGAAACAACAGCAAGACGAAAAACTACTTAACACACAGAGGGCATGAAATCTAACGTCTTCATGTTGGAATCGCTTAAAGTGTAGATAAAAACTAAGCTTAAGTGTTCACAGTGGTACAAAACCGTAGAGCATTGTAAACTGATAGATGGTTGTAAATCCCTATTGAAAACCATATTGTGCAGTCAAATTACTGTGAGTACTCCCACGATGTACGAGAGTATGGATCTCACTCTTTCTCCGGTAAACTGCCAGAGGCCACAGTTTTTATTTCATCTAACATTGTACGGTTCATGGGGTATGGCGTCTAGTTAGATTAAGTGCGATTGGCGTCTTGTGAAAGTCCGTTAGTAGGATAATTACCTATGCCCAACAAAGGTCACATTTCGGTAATCGAGATCACAATAGTGCCTATAAGTAAACGAATAGTGAATGCAAGCCGAGAGCTCTCTACTGTTCATGTCAGGCCCAAACCGATTAATGGTTGTTAACCGTCGCCGTACATGTTTGTTCCTCTATTTTCATCAATTAAGATGGTGGGATTTATGAAAGGAAAATGAGGATTAGATGTGGGCATTCTAACCAAAAAAGTGGATTATTTTTTATTGACTTAGGGCCGTCAGCGTTGAGGAAACCAGTGGAAATAAATTCATAAACTGCTTAAACTTTCCAAGAGCAGTTGCTTCCAAGGTGTCCACGGTAGATTTACTGACAATAGAAATGTGTGAGAAACACTACCAGTATCTCATTGGTTACTGAGTGTATGCTTCTATAGCTCGGATACTGTTACGTTATCATCCCCTCCGACAGGCTGCGGACATTTACAGAACCCTTGACCTCTGAACCAAGGCCATACAAAAACAAAAGTTTCAACAAGAATGTCACGTTTGACACAAAATTACACGGACCAGATGACCTAACATGGTTACTCAACATTGCTAGGCCAAGTAACCAATTTAAGGAACCAGTGAGGATTAGAGACTTTTTTGCTATCACACACAGGTAACCAGTCGTCATCGTTGATTGTGTATATTTGACCGTATGATACGCTCGTTTAACCTGTTTGCATTACCACCCTTTGAGAATTCCTAAATGTCTGCGTCGTACTTCATGCAAGTGAAAGTCATGTAGTATATACTAACCCGCAACTAAGTTTTTTCCGGGCATGCAGTAAAAGCGTGTGAATATTGGTAAAATATTTTCAAACAGGTTCTAACCGTACACTGTTCATCTAAAATTTTGCATCTTCTAAAATAAAGAATAACATTCCACAAGTCTTGTAACATTTTCCTACTAATTTAAATCAATAAGTTGAAAGATGCAAGCTGCGTGTCGACTCACCCATTTTGTGTACTCTCGTCACCATGATAATTTGTCATGTGAAAACAGTGACAAGCCAATTAACAACTTCAGACGTAAAAAACATTAATGTAGCTGTTACCAGTGAATGGTAAGTGTTTAATACATAGATACTTGTGATCAACCTTCGGTCTGCAACAGATAGAAGCTAAGCCATAACTAGTTTCGTAACATTCAGATTATCACCAAGTTTCAAATAACCGATCGCATCACTAAATCAATCATTTTTGGCATTGAGCAGAAAAACACTGCATCACGCTATTGTCACAGCATGTATCTTCGAATCCTCAGGTTGCCCATTGTATCCATTTATTATTCTAGTTAGAAACGAACAGTATAACCTAAGTATTCTCTATTCCCAACTGATCACAACGTTCGCATTCAGACAGGCTTCACAGTGGGTCACTTCCGAATAAAAATGTTTATCCAAACTTTGCTTCTGTTTGAGCCTATCGTGGCAGGGATTTGAACTACGGCTACGCTTTCACGAAGCAACAGTGTTGACTACTGCGCTGCTGACATCACATTGCGCACGACCAAGTTATCCTATGTAAAACTTGAGCTGCACCTGTTTAGGGACAAAGCTAAGTTTGCCCGACCGTCTAGAGAAGAGACGTAGTAACTCAAGCGCTTGTGGGAATGAGAATGAATGTGAACCAAAGGTCGCCAACTGCAAGTCATTAAACAAACTTCGTTGAATGCACACGACTTTTGTTCCTGGTTGCGTAAACTAAACATGCATGTGTCCAACACACATACTGCTATGTAGGCGGCAACATCGTCTAAGGCACAATACGGATCTGCTTGTGTTATTCGTCGACTAAATAAAGGGGTGCATTCGTAACAAACAAAATTTTTCCATACACTATTTATTTCACCCTACGTCGGAATTATACATTTGTTTGGCCCTTTTGTTGCTACTCACCTCATCCAGGTAAGAGAGCAAAAACTACATATCTTGACATGTAGAGAGTAGTCTCAGTTTCGGCATCCACTTCATTATACTATAAAAATTTACCAAGTTTGCCCTCGCTTTGTCCCCTACCCTTCTACTGTGTGCTATTCATAGTGAGCTGCACTACTGCAGATCTGGGCTCAATCCGATTTGCCTTGACTGGCTGGTTCTCGACAGTTATAACAACTACCATCGGTAGCGTCAGTTCAAACACATCATATGGCCGCCGGATGATATGCATCCTGTTAAGTACATGTACCATAAAAACAGTCGTCAAACAGCAATCGGAACTCGTCAGTGAACCTGCCTGTTATCAGTTTCTTGAAGGTTAGCTCAGGAAATTACTAGAAAACTGTGAAGAGAACAAAGAAACTTGTTACCTTTCCACGAACAGTCAAAGTTAGATCAAGTGGTCAGTGGGGAAGTCGAATCTCACGATCAGCATTACGCTTGAGCCGTTCCACTGAGCATACGTAAGTAACTGAAGTATCCTGAAGTACTACGAAGCAATGTGCACCCTCTTGTCTTCTCTACGATTATAATGCTCACAAATTTACACACGGTCAGAGAAAAAGAGAGGTCATTCATCTATCGTTTAGCTGAAGCTGTTATAAGAAATACGTATATAGTGCTTTCTCACAGAGTTACAGTTTACCAAACGGAACTGTTTCAATAACATGTAGAAGTCTGAAATAATAGAATGCTTACTGCCCGTCATCTTGGATGGAGGTGTATCGTCCAGATGTTACCTACGGACTACCACTCTTGTATGAACCTGCTTCTCAACCGTCCAGTATCCTGTCGCGTGCCAGATGATAGACGATGAAAAATTATACCTAACTTAGTTGTGGTGCTAATAAACCATTCTGGGATGATATATTGTCGTCAGTCTCTAGTTTTTTTGGCAAACTGTTTGGTTTGTAAAGCCGTCATGTAGTGCTCTGTGTTGACCCGCTCCAAGAGATACAGTGACGTGCAATAAACAAGTCCAATAACGCTAAATCAGGTCCGGTTCATGGGACTATGTCTCGGGTTCACATAAACGTCGATCTAAATTATTCGAATGTATACAGTACTACTATCACACTTGCAACTGAGGTACTCCCCTGCCTAAAATGTGAATTGACTGGACAGTCACACTATCCAGTTGTGAAGGCCTTTAAAACGAAGCTACTAAGAATGACTGAAAAATGACAACCAGTCAGTGGAAAGTGAGTTAATTAAAACAATCCGGTATAGATGAAGGTGAGTGAATGTCAAGCAATATCGAGAAAGAAAGTTTTAGTAGGTTAGGAAGAGAAGAAAAAACAGATATTCTGTGTGTGCTGTTATGGTACAACATTCAATATAACCGTTCACTGCAGTCGGTAGAAATAAAATCAAATTCAAGATCGACTTTCTACAAACAAATCACGAACACTTCATCGAATTCAACACCCCGTCTGTTGCAAAACATAGAATGATAAACATACGAAACTAAATTCAACACATCCGATGGTAATTTGGACATCAGGGGAATAGTTCATTTGACAGCTGAACAACAGTACCTCATGTAAGACAAATTTGACGCCCAATATCAGTCGTTTCCAGTGACTGCCAGGGTGAGCAGTATCGGCACACCTTGGTGAGACCTGTCGATAAAGTAATCAGACGGCTACTTTTGTAGTAAATACTTCAACAAGACGATTACACTGAGGGCCACCAAAGATACGAATTAGGTAGATGATGTCATTTCAAAAAACTTCAATAAAAATTGAAACAGTACCATTTTTCAAAACTTTTCCTGTTTTTGCAAATTTAAAAAGCAGTTGAAAACTTGCTTGTTTGCCCCGATGTGAAAATCGCCTCTTAAGCATTAGATCGTTTACGACTATTCATATGCGGCGCATTGAATAAACTCCACTTTGTTACTTCAACATCTACATGTTCATCAGTTGCTGTTCAGTCACATTTTACTGGATAATTTTCTGGCCACTAAGTCTGAAACAAAGTCAACGGCACCGCCATTTGTTTCTTGCGCTTTCTGGCACATACACTTCAAAATCGCTTTCTGTTTTGCTGGACTGGGCCAGTGTTTAAAATAATTTGTTCGATTTTTTGACGACGTCCAGTCCTACCTGGTTGATTTAAATTTGTACACACAAATTTAAAGTTCACCATCGAAATAGAAGGGAATTACAGTACATCACTTCAACGTGTAAGGTTGTTCTGTCGAGCGAATCATCCAGAATGAAGATCAATAATTAGAAAAAGGTAACTAATAGCCAATATGTCCATTTTCATAGCCTTGCTGTTTTCTGATCAAACAAGAACGTAGTCTGCCGGATTGAAAGTCATAGCACAATAGACTTCTACATCGCACATAGTACACAAACCGCCTCAGCAAGTTTAAAAAGCTTTCGGTCAACCCACATATATTACAGGTACCTAAACGATTAAATAAATTCCAAAAAGGAGCATGCAGTAGCCTACACAGCGGAAAAAAAGTCTACCTTTGCTCGGACATTGTATAAGAATGCGATGAAGCCGTCAAATATTAATTTTCCGATACAATTGAGTGTGTTTATGTTGTCGATTTTTCATCCAGTATTGGTGTCACCTCTAAAGTGTCCCATTTAACATTTCTGTTAAACGTTCCGCGCTGATTTTCTTATCCGTTGTCTGCAAAAAATTTCCGTTATGAGAAACGTAAAATGTCGACCAAAAAGAACTGTTCAAAATTTAGCAAGCAAACTTTTAATAGTTTCACCGAACCGTGCTAATCACGTTCCGAACCACGGATATGGTTGGTTTGAACACATCAACTTCATTG
This sequence comes from Paragonimus skrjabini miyazakii, assembly GCA_014338405.1. NCBI lineage: Eukaryota > Metazoa > Platyhelminthes > Trematoda > Plagiorchiida > Troglotrematidae > Paragonimus > Paragonimus skrjabini miyazakii. The sequence continues at coordinate 64,987 of JTDE01014799.1, read as the reverse complement.
GTCGGTTGTCCCAGAACTATTTGCATGAGTGAATATTCCGGCTGCATATGGTCTTGAATGTGCACACAGCTGTACAGAATAGACGCCGTATAACTTCACGTCATTTGCTTGTTCCCCTTTAACCTCAGTCGATCCATATGTAGTCCAGTTGCACATCTGCCAGACATTGAAGCATGTCATACAAAACGCGAATTAATGCTGTACAAATATTTCGTCTTCGTTTGGTAATATTATAAATTGCATATCACTCAAAACTGATCACAGCAGTTGCAGTTCCACAGACTTTCCAGCCATCCCTTTCAAGGAGAATTACGAGACTCCTGTTTCGCCCTTTTCGAGGCTCGCCAGTAGTTCATATCTTCGTCTGATTACTATTTAATGTAGGATCTAGGATGTAATGATAAACGCGATTGTTTTCTTGAAAGCACAGTTAAAGTTCTGGTCCCGTCCGTTGCAAGGATGTGCACTACAGATGGGCTTTTCTTGGAGTAAAACTGGGGTATAGTGCGTCTTTTCTACGGAAGCCGACTGAAATATCTGTGAGACTATCACAACTGCGATCAACTATAAACCACTACGAAATACTTTTGAAAATATTATTTCAGTGAAAATTATTAGGAGATTTTTTTTATTAGATGAATTGAACAGCGTTCATATTTGTGCAGAGATTTCACATTTTCATAGGCTCCCAAAAGCGACCAGTTGGGACGTATGCAGAAGTGCAGACGTTGTAGTCAGTTGTGAAGGATGTCAGATTTCGTGCTATTACACATCATCTCAAACTTTGAATATGCAACGTTTTGCAATACCATTTTTATGTTTAGCTTTTCAAAACAAAACTTCTGCTGAGCTATTTGTCTAATGCCAACGTTTCTACTCTTGTATAAATGCCATACTCACCAGGTATTCTGTTCATAGACATTCTGGATATATTAGTGTCCAGCCGATAGGTGTCCTGTTTAGCTCCTGAAAGTTATCTACGACCTCAAACGTTTCATGAGATCAAAGTCTGTTGAGTACGGTGATTTTATCAGTCGCTCTTGAATTACTTATCCAAAGCTATGCAATCTGGACAATCTGCACTATACGGAGAAGGTAAGTGAACGAAAAAAACACCAGGACTTACCTCAAATGTGAAGATTTTTGGATTACTATAACTGAAAACTCGTCGGCTGACTGACTCACTCCTCAAACGACCTCATCATATACTGTAATTTTGCTCGAAAGTTAGTCACAAACAGATAGTCAGCAGATGTCTTCCTCTTGGAGGTATCAAAACTAACCGCGGTACAGGAGAATGCAACATTCCTGGTTGTAAAATTTATGTGCTATTGACTGGAAAATTTTGTCTGCAACTGTAGTCAGCTTAGGTTAACACAAGTTATTTGTGACCATAGAATACATTTCATTTCACTCACAGTTCTGTTCACAATAATGCAGCTTCTTAGTTAGAAAAGGTTTGTAAGATATGACTTTATGAATAAGCGAGTATGTTTTGTATGGGCCGAACAATGATAATACACACCGTCTCACTAGTAAACTTATATCCTGAACTTACAGACTTTCTCATCTATTACAACGGATCTTTTAACCTTTGTGAATCGAAGGCAGAGACCATTAGATTATTGAAACTATAGTTAGTGACCTAGAAAACTCAATTACATTCATTGTTGGCGCATTTGAAATAGATGTGGAAGGTTTATAATGGAAACAAAATATGGAAGTATGATGAATTGCTCTCTTTTCAAAAACTTGCTCTTAAAGTCCACATGAAAAGGTCAAGCAACTTATGTTCACATACACATCTTTCGACACTTTTCTGGATGATTGCATACTGCTCACTCATTTCAAGCATTTTAGTGCACTCATTTATTTTCTCCAATAAGTACAACAACAAGAAAACTCTTCTCAGCTTGCTTATGATATTCGTCAAAGTCTGTTAAGTACAACCAGATAGATTATCGCTATTCCAGTTCTCTTGTAACCTCCTTGTAATGTCCCCTTTCGTGAACATGTGCCGTCTCTAAGTGGAACTTAAGAATCCAGAGACAGTACCGTAATATGTGTGCTCCAATAACACTTCGATTAACCTGTTCAAATTGATACACGGGATGATATGTGTGCAGTCAAACAACCGGGCATGTAGACAAAACTTACGGAGGCTGGATTGTCAGCTATTTGGCTACCTGCTCCATTTTCCCCTATATTGATCTACAGATAGTCGAACACGTGTCTCACATAAGCTCACGAAATGGAGTACGCATTGTTGATTAGACTACTGATGCTGAACCCTTCTGGCAGCGACCTCCTTTTAAGTTAAGCGAATAAACTACCATCGCAAAATAGAATTCCGTGTTAACCAACCGATTAGTCCCAACAAAACGGCTGGAAACCTAGTTATTTTAAAAATAATCATTTATTTTTTCTGAAGTTGTCATACCTAGTGAACAATTAATACGGTTCTTATAGTAAATTTAAACATGAGCGAACTAAAACAACCTATAAAGAAAAACATAATTAACTCTGCACACATCCACAGAGAGGATCTTTTGTATGGTTTTAAATTGGTAATCATAACTAGCATCTCAAGTTTCACATCTAGAAGATGCACCTCTGAAGTTTCACTTTTCCGGTTGTTATTTTGAGCCACGCAGCATAGGATTTCATTTTGAATTAACTGTCCCGTGTTAATTGGATGAGTAATTCTGACCTTTTAAGCTCCAAGATGTTTACCAAACAAGAAAAGTTTAAGGTCACTTCTTGTTCAAGCTAGACAAGTCGCTATCACTTCTGAATACAATTCATTGCAATGCGAATGGAGGCATTCTGGTTGAGCTGTCTCTGTCTGTCTCACGATTCATCCAGTTTTGAGCGTCAACGAAACAGTTTACAATCTGTTTGATGTTGTTGACTCTTGAGTATAACCTATTTTGACATGTTGAAATTATATCACACATTATCCAACTATTACTGTTCATGTTCTGGAATGAAATATTCAGTTCATTTATTTTAAAAAAAAGTTCCATTGAAATAACAGAGAACGAATACTCATTTTCTTTTGTCCCGAAATAGCCTGTACTTTCATGTGTACCACTCTTATATTCACAGAGATTGACCTTGATCAGTACCGCTAAGGTGAACATGAGAGAGGCGTTTGTGAAGAATACTTTTTTCAAGAATAAAAATTCCTTGAAATCCGACTGAACATGTCAACGACCTCTAGCTGGATGGTAATCCTTAATCTGCAAACCGCTGGATAGGGTGATTGGTAGATGATTTTAGGTTTTTGTAGTAATTAAACACCACCCACTACGGAGTATAACTGTCGCATCCCACAGATATTCCAGTTGTCCTCTTTCTGTGATTGCAACGTGAGTAGAAGCTCCAGTTTTGAGGCCTTTGACAGGAATTACCGGGTCAGTTACTGGATCTCCTCTCTTCCCTGGAGATTACTAATAAACAAATGTGACTTAGTGTTTGCGTATGGTGATTCAATCGTGCCTGAAGTGAGGTCAATGGCACAGTGGTCAACAAGGCTGTCTAATGAAAGCGTGGCCGGAGTTAAACTCCCGTCCGGGGCGATAATATGCACTACTGACGAGCTCTAATGAGAGCGAAACTCGAGTTTAGTGCTTCTTTTTATAAGAGCTCAACTGGAAAGTCTATGGGAATACGACAGTTGTGATCAGTTATAGTGACGTTCTGTTTATATGAATTTGAAAAAATTCCCCATTACCCTTCACTACTTTTCAACTGCTTATTCGCTTCCATAAAATTTCCTGTATGTAAACGACAAGACTGAGCTGTGTTGTGTAAAACCTCAATTTACATTGTTTCACTTTTATGTACACGCTGAAACATAATGTCACAATGTCACATAACCTAATGGGAAGTATTGACCCTCCTCTCGATTACCAGAATGGTCTCACGTGGGATATCTCCGCAGTATATCCAAGCTGATCGCACAGCCCTCAGCTGTCGGTTATTTAGTTGATTCCAAGACCGTTAGTCACCACGGATCATCTGTGTGCATTCCAGTCATGTACTGGTTTGTGTCAAGTTCATCCTGACGTTTGCTGGAAGGCCACTTTGTTGTTAACCGCAAATGTCAGTATGCGCTTGCCTCTGGTTTACGTTCCCCACCACCAGATGATATAGAGCAAGTATACGGCATGCGGCGCGCAGGTGTGGTACTGCTTCGCTTCGTGCTACTTATCGTTTAACTGCCAACTAGTGGGATTCAATGCGATATTTGGAACTTCTAGACGCTCCCCGGAATATTTCGTCCAGCAATTAGCATAACCGGGCCACCAGGACAACTCGATTGGAACTCCGAAAGCAAATAAGAGAAGATCGCGAGGCGTGGTAGACACAAACCGCTATCCAGATAAAACAAACCGCTGCTACCGGGAACCCTCAAAAGACTTTTCATCTTGCCCGAGAAACCGGTAGCTGGTGCGAATGTGAGCGAGATGATCTGTGAAGCCGGTGGTAGACCCATTCATAACCCTCAATGAAGCTTAGGACCCTGTGTTGAGCTCTTACGACAGCAGTTAAACTGACCACTCGCGCAGTTGACTACGACTTCGGGCTCTCCTTGCGCCTATTAGTCTGCTGACGTTTCCCTACTCTCGAAAAAGTAAATCATATTTGAGACCGAGTCCCCGGAAGTTCACAAGACGTCTGGTTCAGACGAACTACAGTCACTTCTTTTTTAATATGGAGATCCGGCCTTAGCCAAAAAACGGAATGCTATGCCCCAGAAAATCTGGATCGGTGAAGTCGGTCCAAGTGGCTGGGGTTTAGTTAACATCGTCCCCACTTCCAAATGGACTTATAAATTTAATACGAAAATTGCCGACGGATTAGCCCGATTTCGACTACATCTTATTTACTTGAAGCCAATATACTTCGGAGAATAATTTATACGTGCGTACAGCACATCCGTGATGGGCAAGCAGGATTTTGCCCTGATGGTGGCTACAATGACGAAATCTTCAAACTCCGCCGGTTACTTAATCTTCGCCGCTCATATAGAATGTTAAAAAGTATTATCTTTTTGGACACCAAAAAGGTCTCTCATTCAGCTGATAGCCTCGCACTGTTGGTCTGTCCATCGAGAAATAGTGTGTCTCAGAAGTATGTGAACATTCTGATGACAATTTACTGTCAGACCCCGGACGATGTCAATGTTTATAACAATGCATCGCTAACCTTTAGCATCTTAATTGGGGTGCAACAGGACTGTCCATCATCTAACATTCTATTCAACTAGAGTACACCCTGACGCATTGTGAATATGATAGGGTGGAACTGCTCCTAGGCATTCGACTTTGAGAAGTGGAACATGTAGATGATATCGCCTTAATCTGATATGGTTCACGAGGGGCTCAGAACATATTTTACAGGCCAGAGGCTTCACTAACTTCGTTCAGTGTGACCTCTGCTTTCATTAAGTGCAGGACGCTGTTTTTGCGTTCTTGCACCATGGGAAATGTGTGAGCGCCGATAAAATGTCTAATGAAATCACAACTCGCACAGCTGAGTCCTGCAGGGGCTTTGGCGAACTAAGCTATCAGTCGTGCCAGTGCGATCTGTTTATGTGAAAAACCGAATAAATAGTGCTATTGTAAATCACAGTTATTTGTACAGCTGCGAAACTTGGTGCATCCGTGCGCAAAGTGTGCACAGAATTTCAGTTATCTGTTATCGACGTTTGCCAAGCAATAGCGGTCTGTGGTGACATGTTGTATCAGCAATGACTAAGTTCTCTGACGTTACTTCCGACCGGATAGATTCTGTCCACCCCCAAGCACGCTCATCTCGTCCAACAGAATCCATTTGTTCAGCCATATCTTGCGAATACAGACACCACTCGTCACGCCGGGTCTGTTTTCCAGTGGTGGGTCAGACCGTAAACAGTAGCCCGATGACTCGCGTATGACATGAAGACATTAACGCTGAAGCTTGCTTGAATAAGGCGTTCCCGGCCTAACGACTGAGGTCCAGAGGACAATGAACACATTTTGATGAGAGCGCTGTCTTATATAACGAATAATAGAAATCGATTGCCTTCCTATTACAAACCTCTGTGCACATCGGTGTGATTATTCCTCTCCTCTTTTATCTCTCTTTTACACTGCCCGATCCTCTTTTTCTTCGTTTCATGTGTTGTGGCACATCTGCTAAAACATACAGTCTTTATGTATATACATTTATATGTATAATAAAACAATGGATATTGGCAAGTTTTCCCCCTTACCAGATATTACATTATGATGTGCCATCCATGGCGCCTACCGGTCAAAGTTCAACTTAACTCTCATTATTTAAGTAAATAATGTGTTAAGCACGAGCGAATGAGTACAACGTTTATGTTTCAATAGTAAGTGGGTTGATAGACATCTCACGGTTTGCAATCACACCGTTCATAGCTAGGGCAAAGCACCGCCAAGATATCACATGTTCTGTCATGTCTACACAGAGCACACAGTTGATTTATGTTATTGTATTGAACTGTCACTGTGTGGGGGCTACGTTTAGTCGGTCATTATTGACAATGCCAATACGTTTGACTTGTTCACCCCTTTTCAGTACAGTGCATACATAACAACCCATTACAAATCGTACTTAGTTACGGGACATTGAACTGTCAGCTGAACTACTGATAGACACGGCTGGCTGCGAGATTTTTAGTGAAAAGACACTATTTTCATCAGTTTTCAAACCATGACGCAACAAACGTTATAATCGACGAACCAATCTAACGTTCAGTCCCAAATGACTGCAGGTGACTGGATGAACAGCCATTGTTATCTTCTGACTGACCATTTCTGTAGTACTGTTTCCGACTTACTACAATCGGGGTTTTTCTATTATTCATTCCAATTTATGAAAGCCCACAATACTATCTTACAGATTCGAATCTTTTAATATGAAGACGTTTGCGGTTCAGGTAGAATTCCTGCGGATATTCAAGATCTTTCGTTTGGAGCACTGCAAAATAGAGTTGTTCGTAAACCACATGATGTACCACACAGACTTGTAGGCTGCACTGAAAAATCTCACCTAATCATTCAGCATAGAAAAAAAGAATATCATTCCCATGGGTCTATTAAAATTGACATGCGCATAACAGGCGTGTTGCTACTACCAGATGACAAACATGTGAGCAAGCGATAAACGCATATTTCACAGGTCGCTTAAACTATCAATTTAACAAAATGTTCTAGTTGACTACATGTTAACACTTGAAGTCCCTTTCACGTTTTCTTCTTCTCGTCATGCTGTCTGCCAGATAGAATGTATCTATATATTACCAGGAGAACTTAAAAATCATACGCAATTTCTCAACAGCAGTTTGAATAATCTAGTCAAGCCCACAAGGAGTGGGAAACGTTTCCAATCATGTTCTTCAACAGACATGTCGCGAGCTTAGGGCCAGGTGACTCCCATAGCTAGCCCTCGGCCACTGCTCTCGTTAGCATAACGTGAACAGACGAGATTTAGCCACAGATTCTTTTCGTTTTTCAATTCCTGATAGTCATACAACTAGCGTACTGATGTAGAATTGCGTAGTACCTTCATTACACATGCGAAAATTAAGCACATTTATTGAATTACACCTTATACACAATTCAACTAATGGACCCATACGTCATTATTGTAAACTGTTACGCATTTTGCTAGTTAGTAAAATTTAGAAAGTTGACCTAAATATGAGTAACCTGGCTAAGTTACATATTTTACACGTACCGTAATTAAGCATAAGTTGTCACAAAGAACAGTTTTGAGAATAGACACAAAAGCCCACCAGGTTTTTACCTGTTGAAGTTGATAGAAAGTACTTGAAAACATTTCTAGGAGTTCCCGCACGATAAAGTTGAGGAGTTGTGAAAGTAGCCGATTTTTGTTCAGCATTCGCCCCTAGTATGTACAGTAGCATGTGTATAAGTTAGTTGTCCAACATTTGTTACAGGTACAAGCCAAGACAGGAGGTTAAAACCCATTAAGGTTGAAATATTCTTGTTTTACTAGTGAAATGCATTTTGCTTTTTTTCTTACGCACACAGGCTACAACTGTTTGTTATTGCACTGATCTGACAGACTTGACTGAACATATCAACAAAATTAATCTCCCATCCCATCGTTCTGAAATGATAGATGGGCTCTGATCAGTAGATCGTAGTTTTACTCCATCAGTTTGGGTTGATTTGTTGATTGAGCGTAGCGGATTCGGGCATGCCATTTTGTGTTTTTTGATGAAGTGCCCAATAACTTGTCAGTCGGAGGAGGCTTTCATTCCGTTTGTGTATTCTTGTGTGTACTTTAAGCCTACAGATCTATCGGATTAACCACTCAGTACAAACATTCCGTGTTTGCGACGAAAATAATTTCGTTTCTGCTGTTTATATCACTCTCAAAAACTAATTCCCATACTTATCCAACCTTTAACTAAGGACTCGTTCCAGCGTTTCATCCTCTGTAAATTGTTTACTCTGTTCTATCAAAACCAAGGTTGAATGTGCTGTAACCTTTCTCTGCATACAGGAGATATTGAGAACGGTTTATAAGTAGATTTAGTTTACCAGTTCATTTCTGAATAACCCAACTACGTGGATAGACTTCAGTGTACGAGAACGATCTTCTAAACTAGCGCGATCAGTTAATTCTGTACATGACATAACAACAAGTTCTCCGGAGTGCAAATCGATTATTTTTCTGTAAGCAGTCGCAGAAACCATATAAATGACACATTCACAGGCTAAATTACGTGATATTTATTCGTTTATATTAAAAAAACATTCTATTGGTTACCAATAGTGATTTCTCGTAAGGGCATTTATCGGTTTTGGAGAGTTACATTTCTTATGTAGATATCTTCAGCGAGGAAAACTGATACACTCTGGAAGGCTATGGTTCATGGAGGTAGTTCTGAAACATCCGTACAAAACATAATGTATTTTGCGGTAGAAGGGCAATAAACAAGTAATCAGCAAACTTCGGGGACTCCTTTTAAACGGCGGCTGTTATTAAATTATCATAGCTACATAGGCGACAAAATAAATCTCCTGTCGGTTCTTTCTTAATTTTACTATCTGTCAAGTTACTTCAGCAATAAAACGTACTTTGCTGAAAACAGGATTCTTTGTTTCACGTCTTGCTTCATAAAAACATGGTGACTTCGAAGACTTTGAAAAGATTATTTTGCAGACGTGATGTAAGTACACCTTAGATTCTTCAGAAGAAAGTTTCCTGGCAAACCTACAAGATCAAACGCCACGAATCAGCAATGGGTTCGGATGCTGTCTTGGAGAGAAATTAGAATAATCTGAATCTAGGTTTCCTCGATGTGCTTTTCAGAAGCTCGTAAGAAGCTGCATTGAGAATTCGATGTCAACATGAAGTAATATATTCAACTGGCAATTTCATATAAGTGGTATGTAATTCACAGCCAAAATTCACTTGTAAATGCTGCTGAAACTCGCATCGATCTACAAACTACATTTCATCTGAGATACATGGTTAAACTAATCAGTAAGTGAATCGTTAGCTCCCTAATTTTTCTAGCAGCCTCCAAAATGTTGCAAGTCAAAATAGCTTTCGTGATTCACTGCTGTTACTTTCGCTACCATCTTTTGGAGTGTGTATGAGTGAAGAGGTGTTAATCAACTGTCTACTGAAATGACTTACGTTATCCACAGTTAGTTGGACATAAAAAGGCTCAACCTACAATGTAGTACAAGGGTAATAACAGTAACATTTTCGTCAATCTTCTATTTTTTAGCGGATGTATTATACTGAAGTATTGCTCTGTATATGAGCACATGGTTGTTTAATAAAATGAGTGTAACAGACTCGTTCCGTACAAAGTTCCATGAGGCCAATCCGTAAACCAATACCCGATAACCCGTTAGCTGGTATTTGAATTTATTAGCAAGAGATAATCTGAAAAGAGCATTGAACCAGTAACCCTTTTCGTTACGAAACAAAACTGTTGTCTGCTTGGCCATCAGTTTTATATGGAACGTTTGTGATGAGGAATTTAGATACAACTGCGCTGTAACTGGTCGTACACCTTGTTGATGCAAGTGGACACAGCCAGGCTTGAATCGTCAGTTTGTACTGGTTGCGGCTGCAAGGGCTCAAAATGGTATGTTTAGTTTTTCGTGATACTCACCCTCTAGCTGATATACTGTGACTGGTTTCTTTCCTGTTCAATTTTCCGTGTAAAATTTCAACTATATTCATCAGAAACAATAATACCAACAGTAATTCGCGTTATCTCACCTAGTTAGTAAATACAGTTTTTATACACAACCTCCAATTGCGACACTTTTCGTAAGTCGGTGATTTATACACTGGAGAGAAAGGCACAGGAAAACTCTCAGATCAATTGTTTATCCTAGATCAGCTCTTGTTTGTAACATAAATAGCGTACACGATCGAGAAACCTGAATCGCTGTGTGCACAAGTTTACTGACCAAGGTACAAGTGATTGTCTCATGCTGTTACTCTTGGTGAATATCTCGTGTAAGATGTAGAGCAAAACAGAATCCTCTTGCTAAAGCTATTATGGACACTGCAGAATTTAGAGATATCAACGATAACGAACAATGTAGAAGAAAGCCCACTAGAAGTACAGTGCTGTTCATATCAACTGCATAAACCTGTTGCTGAATTTCAAAGAACCCAACTGGAGGACAGTAAAACTATACTGTATAGTTTTCAAAAGTGAAAAAAAGCTTGTCAGAAATTTGAAGCTACGGACAAAGGAGCTAAAGATCTAACTTCGAATGAGAAGTTTGTGACATACTAAGATCAAAATATGGCAACACACTACCAAACTGTGATATAGTTAACCAATTTTTAAGTCAGTATTATAGTTTACTTACCTGATAAAAAAAAGCACGTAACTAAATGACCTATCTCTCAGACAGAAAAATCCATATCCAGCTAATTGTCTTAGTCTAATGTTAGCGGACGATTTCTTGACCAGCTAACTATTTCCGTCAATTCTTCTTGCAAAATGAAATCATGCTCGTAGTTATTATCAGCAAAATTTCACACGGACGCAGATTGGTTATTATCAGGCGAACAGAATCACCTCTGCATATTTGTTCTAGCTAATTAGTAATCGACAAAGAAAACTGCTCTCTGTTAGTCGGGTTGTTACATTTGTATTGAACGCTCCGGTTAGATAGACCACACAAGTCGTGCACTAAGCTGGTTGGAGGATGGAGTTAATGAATGTCCTCAATGAAACACTAGGTGTCAGACATGAATAGAAGTGGTATTTAAGATCTTCCATAAAGTTTGGGGTGTTAAGCTTTGTGGTATTACGTTGCTTTTGATATCACCATCGTTGTCAGTGATTAATGATCGATACGTGTACACGAAAAGGTGTCTCACTCAAACACCTAAACTTCTGGGAAACTAACCTAATACTGTTAATCATTTATCACCTATGGGTGGGCATCTTCTCGAGATCAAACCTACAATCAACAACATAATCAGCAGCGGCAATAGCAGTGTCACTACCATCACCATCACTATCACTGGTTGATACTTAGGCTTGACAAATATATAGGGAAAACAAAGGTTACTACAAATCCCCACCCCCTGTATCACCATCATCCCACCTAACCAGACTGCCCGTTGTCTTGTGTTTCTGATAGCTCGGGTGACGCCAACTTGATTTACGAACAACGATTACATTTACCTTATCCAATTGCTAATGGCTTATGTGAATATCTGGAAGAGTATTTTCCGCAGTTTAATTTCTTTAAACCCCAACACATTACGAAGAGTAGCTAATAACTCTACGTTTGTCTCATTCTCAGTCGAGTGTGAATGTTGAGAACATTTGTTGGAACTGTACAGGAACTCATTCTGCTTCAGGATCTTAAATGGCATCACGATTTTATAAGGTAGGGTGGCGTAGAAAATGTTTTGCGGCCAAAATCCGCCAAAAGTGTAAGGCCGGCTTCATGATTTTGCTACTGGTCAGTTATTCTTACCCGATGAATCTGGGCTACATATCCACCCAATGGAAGGACAAGTGTTGAGATTTATAATTGACGACTCATTTGCAACTTGGATATGTCACTTGTCTCTGACTTACTGGAGTCCGCAACTCAATGAATGTGTTAAAATCACTTGTTTAAATCGCTCAACAGCTCAGTGTGTTTTAAGATCTTTTGTAATATTGCAATTCTACAATGTGGGGTGATACAAATAGTAAGAGGTTAACGGTCAGAATCCAACGGATGCACTTGACCGATTTCATGATTACTGTCATTCATCAGCATCTTCCAGTGGTATAGTAGAATGTATGATTGAATTTCACCAGGCAATAACCAGAAAACTGGTTGTGGGCTTCCGATGAATTGTGGTCACGAAGCACACAACATTTATGTCATTTTGTATATTACCAGAAGATTTCAAAGAGTGAGTCTGAAAACTCAGCAGTGATTTGGAATGGAACAAACTGATAGAGTTGTTTACATTCTGCATCACTCAACGACTGAAGTAAATGCTCGGGGAAGTTTGCTGTTCTTATATTTGTGGGAGGTACTCAATTCACCTCTCTCACAATCCAGTTTAGATTGCAGAATTATCAACGGTATAAAAAAGCGGATACCATGTATTCTCACAAGATCTTCCGGAAAACGGTGCGACACCCACCGACTAATGTGTACGAACACATGTATTACGATTATGTCATTTTGATAGAGGTCATTGGCGTACTGGTTCAAACTCTTATGTCACAACCATAAAAGTCAACGCTAGTCTTGAGGGAGGATGGACGTACAAAAGTGAAAAACATATTCAATCTCCTTTTCTAAAGTGAAAAGAGTTTAAATGAATTTACATATCTGCGACCAACTGTAGATTTTGTCTAACTTGTAACCCTCAAACCAATGACTACGCATTCTCAAAGTTCACAATTGTGTTTGAAAGCATACCCTATGTATCTTTCCAGATGGAACTATTATAACCATACTTTTTAACAGTTTTCAAGGGACTAACAGTGTTACACCAAACGACATTAATACACGGCATGAAAAGCTGATAAACGATTTAATACGTGATGTCAGGATCTATTATTCGAGGACCGACTTTACTGTGCGGTCGAAACCAGCAGGCGCGTACAGATTGAATTTGAATTGCCTAACAGAGTGCGCTTATGTTTTGTTAACGCTGCTTTAGTTTTCATTTGTATAAGTCGTGTGTGTGACTTACTGGGGCGTCGGCTCATGTTTGTTTGTGTTGTTTTCTCTTAATGAACTGTTGCTGAAACCCCTGCTTCGAAAGAACGCTGTCTTCCGGTGTCTCCTCGATGTCCCGAAGTTGGACCGCAAGTGTAACGGAAAAGAAGAGTAGAAACGGCTAAATTCTATGGTACAAGGAAGAAGTAACAACAAATTCATGCTTTCAGTGTTTCAACATTGGGCTAAGTTTAGCCGATGGCTGAGGGATTGCAGTACTGTTTATAGGTATGCAGTTGTAGTTCTAAATCTCGAATCTGACAGAAGTGACTGAGCTTTTGAATCTCTCCAGCACTGCATAAAATATCGGAAGGGCAAATTTCATACTAAATAAATAAATTGTAAATCACACGCATTTGGTTACAAACCTTGTATTCTCAGAGATTTTCTGCCCAACCCCTTTCAAAAGCAGGCACTAAACGCGAGTTCCTTCCTTTTTACTTTACGTGGCAGTACTGATCAGTTCTATCAAGAGCGAACGGCAAGCATTATGCTTCTGTTTGGAAGGGAATGACTGAAAATTCTAAGCAATTGTGAATGATATCCAACTTGTATAAACCTAACTCCATCAACCGTCCTTAGCACTGATTGCAGTCAGTCAGGCAAACACATTAGTGCTTGAACGTGTCACACTTTCCTTAACGTTTAACTAGGTTTTGACGTTCTGCATTAAGCAAGTGCTTTGGAATATGTCCCATCCTATGCTGTGTCGCCCGAGTAAACGATCGTGTATAAACAAAAGCCGGCTGTCAAACGCTACAGTTATCCTATAGCGATTACGACTAAGCAAACGCTTATTCATATATGACATGTAGAACAGGTATTTTCAATCTTTTCTTTTGGCTTTCAGGTGATCAGTTCCAATGTCTTTTTCAAATGAATAATGAGCGAAAAAGACAGTTCCTGGTTGCGAAACAAATCGTAAGTTTCAGTTGAACCGTTTATTTCATCTCCAGAATAAAGTGCATTAAGTATATGTTCTTTGGGAATATTTCATGCAGAAAGCATGTCTGATGGTGGACCGCATTCAACTAAATTCCTGTACTGGAACAGTCATTTCATGAATGTTGTTACGAACGCAGTTCAGATTTTATCTCTTGGTTTATTTTCTAGCTAACCCTGTAAAATGTTTTTCGTTTGTATTGTGTCACGGTTAACTTTGTAGACTAACACGTAAAAGGAATCTTGTTTGCTATTTTGTAATGCGTGAGTTTCCTTTCAACACCCGTTATCATATCACAGCTCAGAGACGAACTTCCGTGTTCTACAACTAGCTGTTGTGTGTACTCATTTGTTTGCTCGTGTCGAGCATCATACATTGGTAGTACTACAAGGCAATTGTCTGGCAGAGTGCGTGAACATCAGTCTGCGTGGTTGAATAGTGGTGTGGTTAAAACGGTTTTAAGCGCGATTGTTGCTCATTTGACTGACTCTAAGCATTCTGTCAATAAGAAAGACGCTTTTCAAACTGTTTATCGAGTGCCAAGGAATCGATCAAAGATGTTGAGATTCCGACTGTTGACCGTTTCCGAGGTCATTAGTATCCGATCTCGCAACTCTGACCTATGTGCCCAGAAGAAGTCCGTGTGGACACTTAATCTGCTCTGGCCCATAAGCAATTAAGCCCACGATTTGGAACAGCGATAACTGATAACAAACACGCCTACCACAACCTCTATTGACCGTTTTCCTGACTCACCACAGCTGCTATTTTCATACTTATTGTGTTGTATTTAGCCTAATGATGATACACAGAAAACAAGTCTTGTCCGCTACTTTGTCGTTCTCATGACTTCATTGGGTATTTCGAACGAATTAAGAGAGATGAAATCTTTAGTACACCATTTTCATATGAATGAAGCTGAGTTGGGTGCAGTCTATACAAACTAACCTACTTATTGAGGACTAATGGTAAATAGTGGGAAACCTGTTTTACATAAGTTGAACATCAGTTACAAGTGATCACCCTGTCTCATTCTCATAGACTTTCCTATCAGCCCTTTCTAAATGAAGTCGCCCTTGGTAGAGCCCAACCGTACTGGATATTCGTGCCACGGCTAGGACTGGATCTCAAGCTAAACCTTCATGATTCAACCTTGATGACCACCGCGCCATTGACCTCACATAAGATAAAACTGAATCTTCACGCGTGAACGCTCAGCTACATTCTCTTGCGATTGGTTTTCAGAAAGGAGAGTTGACCCAGTAAATGTCTCGTTAATTCCAATCAAAGACCACAAAACTAGAGCTACTCTCCAGTTTGAAGTCACAGAATTCGTTAAACCTGTTGAACGATATTTTGGTAACTGATAAGTGGTAAGAGTTTGGTTGGCATGAGTCAGCGTGATAACAGGTGCAAAACTCGAGTTTAATGTTCAACGTGGTTGACAGGACAGTCCATGGGAATGCGACAGCTGCGATCAGTCTTGAGTGCTGTTCAACCTATAGAAAAAGTTGTGTTATGTAATTAATTCAGTTTACGATCTACTTTTAAGGAATTCAGCCACCTGGCAACAACGACAATTTTAAAAATGCTTATCATCTCAGCAGAATCATTCTAATAAAATACGATGTTATTGATGTAGTGTTGCAAGAGGAGTACTACAAGTAGACCGAGTGGTACCATAATATTTAAGCATGTTGATTGGTGTAGAAAATCGACCAATCACAATTTCCCTCATCTTTAGACTCTGTATATAAACTAGTGTACGTGGAAAACTAATAGGTAGCCATAAATGCCTTTTAAATATTGCTAACATGTCTTCCTTATATTTGATGCCTTTTTTGGTTGCGGTGTTTTTTATACATCACTGTCAGCTTATCACGGGGTTTTTTGTACTGCGTCGAGCTGAATGTGGGTACGCTGGATGCAACCTTGGAAAACAAGACTTTTTAAATGTACATCTGATACCCCACACTCATGATGATGTCGGATGGTTAAAGACTGTGGATCAGTACTACTATGGAGCAGAAAATCATATCCAGAAAGCTGGGGTGCAATACATTTTGGACAGTGTCATTCAAGCTTTGGCTGCAGATCCTCAAAGACGATTTACCTATGTTGAAATGGCATTTTTTACTCGATGGTGGAGGACACAATCTTGGTCAACGAAACAGATTGTGATGCACTTGGTCAAAACTGGAAGGTTGCAATTTGCCTTGGGTGCCTGGTCGATGGCAGACGAGGCTACTGTATTCTACGGAGATGCTATCGATCAGCTGACTCGAGGTCATGACCTTCTAAAAAGGTTATTCGGTGAATGTGGTATACCGAGGGTTTCTTGGCAGATTGACCCGTTCGGTCATGCACGAGATCACGCGGAAATTTTCCGGGATTCTGGCCTTGATGCAGTGTTTTTCCAACGTATGGATTTTCGAGAGAAATTGGCTCGACGAGCATCCAAATCGCTGGAGGTTTTGTGGGACACGGGAGTGGAACGAAACGCAAGCAGTCCAGGGTTGTTCACCAGCATGTTCTATGATTCATATTGTTACCCTGCCACGTTTTGTTTTGATGATAAATGTTTTGACAGCCCGATTCGTGACAACCCTGAAATGGCAGGCTACAATGTGAATGAACGAGTGGATCAATTTCTGCATTATGTGGAACAGGTTCGGAGTGCCTTTGCTACTAACCATATTATGGTGCTAATGGGTTGTGATTTCACTTATGAGAATGCGAACGTCAACTTCAAGAACACAGATAAACTTATAAAATATGTGAATTTACGTCAACTTAAGGGTAGCAAAGTGAATTTGCTCTACTCAACACCACAATGTTATACAAAGGCTGTGAATCAAGAATTTCAGAAGAAAAAGATAATAGAACGACGTGGAGGTGATTTTTTCCCATATGCAAGCGGACCAAATTCCTACTGGACTGGGTTCTATACCAGTCGACCTGCTTTGAAAGGATTTATCCGAAAGGCATCTACATTACTCACTATGTGTGAACAAGTAAGTAACCTGGTTGCATGAAGTTAACATGAGTTAACATGAGGCAGGATTCGGGCGCATTAAAGTCCAACTCTGAAGATGACAATTTTGCGGATAAGAATTCAGATACTCATCTACTTATCGATTAAAATTCAGTTTTCCATATGGTTAATAATGCTACAGTTATTCTATCCTCTTGTAATCCACTTAGCTCATATCTACTTTGGGAGTGTTTAGCTAGTCTGTTGAGTTGGCCTTATATGCACTCTTGAGAATAACTAACAATGATACTAATCTGGCGCCTGGGTAATGTTCACATATATATATATATATCAACTGATGACACGTAATCTGGATACTTAGTTGGTTGGCTTAATGCCAGGTTCTAGAGATCACCTGGTTCATGCTGACAAGATGAAACGAGGAGTAGTTTCACTCTTGTAGACAGACAGTTTTGTTCACAACAACAAAATCATTCCATCCCTTTTCAATACCTTTCTTTATGCATATTGTCCCGCATTTAATCAGTCATAATTCCATTTTAGTTAGTTTTACTTGCTTTGGTCATCAAGTTTTTAATTCCTATGTGGAGCACGATCGACGAAGTACACTGCCAAACGAATCAACTGAATTTCAAGATTCAAATACCAATCGGCCTAGCTTGTCTCAATCATATTCGAAAATGCATGCCGATCAGAACCGATCTGACCTCATCTAAGCCTGTTTGCCTAAAATCCTACAGTAATTATCTGTTATGTTATTATAAATTCATTTTCAATCATCGGGTTAGATCATAAACATATGAAACTTGTGTTCAACAGAATGCGGACACAAGCAATCTCCCAATGATTGCGGTTATGTTCATTTGATATTGGTGGTAGTGATGCTGAAGACAACCCGTAGTTTTGTGCTTAGACTACTAATTTGACAAAACTCAACTGTCAACAATTCGGGCTTCAGGTGAGTTTGAACGAGTGATAGAAACATCATACTCTTACTGTCACTGGTTAAAACCCAGCCGTGTCCCACATTTTTCGAAATTGGTTGTCGTTTGACTCAGCAAATCTGCGACGCTACTTATTAACAGGATCTCAGAATAATTTCAATCAATCTTCTATGTAATGATACTGAAAAGGATAATAAACAGTCTGCAACATTACTAATTCAACCAGAACAGTAAGTGATGCTGAAAGCTTAACAAATGAAATTCATTTCTTTGTTCATTGCCATCTCTGTTACCACTAGGACATCACTGTCTAATCTTGAAGCATAACAGTCATACGACCGTAGAATGAACAAACTTAGTTCGTGAATAAATACGAGTGGAGAGTGGGGTCGGATTCGCCCACCCCTCATTTAAGTCAATACAATCCACTCTATTATGTCTACAACTTGTTTATAAATAGTGGAGATTTCGGAATAAGGTAACTGAAAAACAGTTCGTTCACACCTTGATATTATCGTGGTCGAGCAAGAAAACTTGATCCATGCCACCACCTAATACCTTGCATCTATACAGCGCGGGTAATATTGATTATCTAAAGTTCACTTCATCGATGTTTGTTACCACAAAGAAGTCGCGTTCGCCCTTTTCTAATGATTATGTTAAGTGTTTTATTTCTATGCTCAATGCGTTTCTAATATGTACATACTATCACATAAAATTGTATAATCAGAAACTGGAAATTTATCGAAACAGTTTCATCTGTGGAAACTACGTTTGGATAAAGCATTGAGAAGACGTAAATTACGTTGTTTTCCGGAGTAACACTTCGTACATTCCCATCACACATAGACATGTATTTGACTTAAACGAGTCAGATTTCTACAGGACGGAAGTTCTGACTGAAGGGATTAAAAAGACGGACACTAAAACTGGAATTCAAAATTGCGGGAATGCCGACAGTAGCAATGACAAGGAAGCGTCTAGCAACCACTTTACAAAATAATTATGACGCTGCAAATCTACGTAGAGTACAGTGAACTAGAACTCCACCAGTCTTCTCGGCTACGAACAGTCTACGTCTGTCATATGCCATTGTTTATACAAATATTCATGTAACCTCGGTATAAGCTCCACAGGAAGGACAAACCAACAATTAGCCGTTCGTATCAAGCAGCTTGTCTCCTAGTAGCTCAAAACTCAAAAACGACAGGCACCTATGTGGGTGCCGATGGACGGCACCTAGTATTACCAGTTGCAAGGCACATAATCCAAACCGGAAGCAAGGTCAAAGTTTCTGACGCATGTTCGATGGTTCTTCAGAGCAGTTGGAAGGGCATACTACAGCTCACTGAGGTTTTAGCTATCAAAAGTTACTGTCTAATTTGGGTTCAAAAGAATTTGTGTTGACGCTGCGGTTACTGTAGTAGTCAACATTCGTATAAGTTCGATTTCCAGTTTTTGTGTCTGTCTAATTCTTCATACCAAACTTCCGTCCTGTAGAAATCTGACTCGTTTAAAATCAAACACATGTCCATGTATAATCAGAATGCACGAAATGTTACTCCGGTGAACGTCATATGATTTGCATCTTCTCAGTGTTTCCTTCAAGTTCATGAAGGGAACGAAATTAGGCTTCTCTTTATCTCTGAAGGAATTCTCAGTTAGTTGTATGAGTCTCACTTGGGAGAGAATACTCAGGTTTGTTCTGTAGTTACTCAGTAACATCTGCTACAAATGATCCCTACAACTAGATTCATAGGTTCCTGGGTTGATGCAAAAATACATCTTCACTCATACACCTCTGTTCATTTGTTGGTTGTGTAAAACTTACGTTGGACAACTTCTAACCATTAAAAAATGGTGAACGAAAATAAATAAGGAATGCCATTTTGCCACCACCGACCAAAGAAAGACTGACACAATATTCCATCAGATGTGTACATCTAAAGGTCAACAGTCGTAGGCTGTGATCAAGTTAGACATTCTGCCATTCTTTCATGTTTTGTGCAGCCATTAAAATGATCCGTTCAATATCACTATCAACAACATAACTTATTAACTTAGAAATGCACTCAGCTAGCATACAGTCGAAAACATAAACAAATATAACATCAAATTTACAATTGTTTGTTAAACTACAGTGTAAAGCAACTGCTTTCTATTTACTAAGGCTCTAATCTTTAATTGACCAAAAGCGCTTAGCAAGGTTCTTATATATTATACTAACCTCGTTTCAATCCCCATTAGAAGCAAATGTACGAGAACCATTTACGCATGTTGGACATTTGGACAGAATCACTAAGATACACACGGTCTAGTTAATTTCAACAATTAAATGTTTCCTTTCGGTATGGTTTGGACAAACGTAGCAAAGTTAATGTGGCTTATATTGCTTCACTCTGTTTACATAACAACCTCAATTTCAACAATCCAACTGAAGATTTCGACATGTCGCTGCACATATCAAGTCAACAGTTTCTTGAACTTCATAATTAGGTCTAAATCAAGCATGCAAGTTTGGTTATTTCAAAAGCTGACTTCCATGAAATAGTAGCTATGTTCGTGAACTTTAGAATGTACTTACTTATACGTTGTCCCGTTGAAGTACAGCAGCTGCTTACGAGGAAATGACATGTTCAGAGTGACAGCATAGGCATTTCGTTATTTTTTTAAAGATGTAAGTGAAACATTTCGGAAACTACTGTTAATCGTGCATTACGGCCACGCTTTCTCTTAACAAGTTCGTTTCTTTGGAAGTAGTGCCAACGGTAATTCCAGTAATTTACTCCCTCTAATGTGACGCTTTCCTTCACTAAATGCTACAAAATTACCGCGGATAGGGTAAGAAATATGACGATCGATCCAAGTGAGGCACATTTGGATACGATATATATTCAACCCCTCTGTTCATCGTTGTGCAAGCTAACGAAACTACCCCTAGTGCCTGTTCTGTCGAAGCAATCCCTTGGTGCACTCATTGTTTGCCATTGACAGATTTAGCTTCCTTGGCTACTGATCGGCTGACTGGACGTTTATCCTGTTCTGACGAAGCATTCAGTTCCTCTTTTTTTCACAGGGTTTTAATGGGTATAGTGCATATTATGTAGTCTGTTAGAGTGGTCTGTTTAAGGCTTGAATTGATACGTACAAATGAGAGAACATGTTGCTTCGGTGACGTCAGGTTATCACCTCGTGGCTTGTTATGAAACGTGATAATGCGAGTTTGATTTTTGGTTCATAAAATTAGCTGTTCCTCGATTTGTTCACCGTGAAGAACCAATCGTTGTAAGTCACATGATTTAGTGTCACGTGCGCTTTTGCTTACAGTGAAATTCAAGCACAGAATAAATGCAAACTGTCCCGATAAATTTGTCTTGTCTATTCTTGACATTTTCGGTGTTAAAACGAACCTGATAGGATCATGACTAAATGTTCTAGCACATTCAGATCAATAAATTCGGGGTGGTAGTGCACAAAATCGTTGATCTAGATTTGTTGTTAACATACTCACCTATAATGAATGCTTGTCCTTATAATTTTGTAGCTACTCCAGATAATATCTAAAATCACGGTCGGTGGTTGAATGGAACGCAGTCAGTTTTCACGTGTCTAGTTCGTTAAATTCGTTTCCCGTTTCCAATATGATTTGCAGGGTAGATTACAACTGATCAGGTGACCCTGACTCTCGAACAGTTTGTATGACTTGCAGTTAACGCATACAAATTGTTGTAATCAGGTCATCCGATTCATTTTGCTGGTTCGCATGTTTAGTAAAAAGTTTGAGATGATGTGATTAATCTTTGCGATCAACTTGAGTTAACCCATGTTTCGAAAAGGTGTGTCACTTAGCAAATATCCAGATAATATTTTGTAAGTATGAAGTGTGATCTTTAGGGGGTAAAGTTGAGAAACGCTTCATGATCTGTGGTAATTGATGTGTAGGTTCAACCCTTCTTATTGGATATCATCAAGAGATGATATAAAGTAACTCACTGAAAACCTAAACAGCAAGCGTAAAGATTAGCAAGACATGCAGTAACGCAGTCAAATCAGTCTTTTCTGTAAATGCAACTTTCTACGAATTTAACTTACTGAGGTAAAATGTAAAGTGAGCAACAATTGACTTGACCAAGAGGCTAAAAATAACCACTTAGTTAAGTTAAAAATTGTCAGCCATGTTCGTCTTGTTAGTTGAAAACTATGAGATCTACCAAGGTTGCGAACAGCACAGTAGACAGACAGTTAGTGGGTAATCGTTTTCTGACGTATCGGTGTTGTCGTCTTTCCAGATCAAGAACCACTGTAAAAACGAAACAGGTCCTCTGGATACCTGCTAATAAATATCAACCTAAGCAGTACTGAATTGTGTGCATGTGATTGTCTGTTGTTCACAGACTACAGTCAAAATGACGTTTAGCGAATGAATATTGTTTCTTAGGATTTTAAGTAGTAACATGTCTGTCTATCGACTGTCTTCTCATTTTCACTATAAAGCTTCCTGGTAGATTCTTTCGTGACATTTTGTTCCACAGTTGCACTTTTGTGAGTTGTTATATGACAGTTTAAAATCATCATTGGCTCTTGATCTGTTTGCAATAAAGATGACGATACGAAGCAGCTACTGAAATGATGTTAAATATGTAACAGTGGGCTCAAGTCCAGTAACGACCGTTCATCAGATGATAAAGTTTTACAAATCGATTTCATGATCTCAAAAGAATAAGGCACACTGGAATAAATCACACAAACTGGTAATCACATATTCATTCCACGATTATCTAGGCCCATATGTTTGCTTCATGTTCTCTCCAATCAGATAAAGTGACCTAGTTTCTAGAAATATTTCTAACCATGAATATGTAAACAATTTTACTTATTTCGTTGAGTAGTTCTTCTAACTTCAGATTTAGATTCAAGACTATCTCAAATACAGAAATATGGACAGTCTGGTTGGTGATTGTATTCGATGAACCACGTTCACATGTGTTTTCCCTATCTCTGTGAAATGAGGGGTTTAGAAAATAAGTGAGCAATTGTCATTTATCGCTACAAGTATGGACATAGACGCAGGAATATACACTGCTTACCGAAAATGTATTTTCACCAGTCAGTATCTGTTGCCTTAAGAGGGTTGGTTTATACACCCTCTTGAGATTGATGGTCAACAACTAGCTGGCTCACCGATCATGGCATGATCAAAGTTATTGTCCCGATCGGATCTGAGGAAAAGCGGTATACTTTGCTACTGAGACCTAGATTCAGTAGCACACTGAGTAGTAGTCCTCTGTCCGTCTCCATTTTAACGTAGTTCCACGAATGTTCAATTAGAGCGAGCTCTGGTGACTTCTAGATGATTAAAATCTCGGCTTGAAGCACCAACTTCAAAACAGACGATATTTCTTGTGCCATCCAAAACTTTACGAAGAGAATGAGACCGGTTGGTTAGCAACCAGAGTTGAAGCTGCAATAAACGATTAGACAGAATTGTGAAGGAAGCATTTTTCTGCTCCACTCATCGTACCCTGTTTTGTGTACTGCATTAGTCAAAGCACAATAAACCAGCGTTCCACAAGCACATTTCTGTTAGAAGTTTCAGAAAGGAGGTTAGAAATATCTCGAGGTTAACCCAAACGGTTTTTTTTTCTCATCAGAAACTTCGAATCATCTTCCGTTTGAACTCACATTCTAGCAATCACTACTACTTTTAAGAGCGTGTACAGAACAAACAGAAAAACCAACGTGAGTCGTAAGAAAACACGTAAACAAGTGTTTATATTAGACATTAACTGATGTCAAAAATTCCGTCAGGCTTTACCTGTTCAGCACCTTCCGTAAAAAACAGAAACCGTTGACTTGAAATAGTGAATCTATTGGTAACGTATAACTTATTTTTACGGCGCTAAATTTAACTCGCATGTGCTTACAAGTACTCGTTAGAAAGAGTGAAGTGGAATAGCCCTAATTAAATGGAGACCCCGTCGATAGTTGTTTTTCTTTCCGTCTGACATTCGGGTTAAATTAACTGGATATTTGGCACTGATACTTTCAACACACATTTGGTGCAATCACCGGGTGGGGAATTTCCTTAAGCGCGACGAAAACAACGCGTTCATAGATAAATATGCCAGCTTATCTGAAATTTCAAAATGTTACCCGTATGAGGTGTACTGACTAAAAAATCTTCTTATTGCTAAAAGAAATTCAGGCTTATCCATCGTGGATCGTTAATTAACGCAAATATATCAAGTATCTTAGTTTGATGGGTGTTATGTAACACATGTCGTGCTAGAACCACCAAACATATGATTCTGTTTTTGAAATTTGAAATATTCCATCTGGTTTGCTTTGAAAAATAATCTCGACGGTAATGTAAAAGATAGCGCGAAAGTCAACGACAGTCTAGATTTTTTCATTATATAGGAAGTTACCAATACTAATACTACTAATGTTAATTTCACTACTGATAATAATAATAGTAGTTTTGAACTGAAAAGGAGTGGGATGTGAGAATCTGGGCATTTTGTGGATTACTATCACCACAAAGCAGTTGAATGAACGGTGATTATTACGGATATCACAGATGTCTTCACTTGACGTTCTCCAGATCTCGCCCTGTCTCCTGAGTAGGAGGATTTGTCTGAATGAGCCCATCACCCACTAGGTATATGAGTATGGCGTCAGATTCATAGCAGTGCTTCGTGTTCTGGCCAACAGAAATTTTCCTCCTATGTGACACAGGTACTGTCTTGTCTACATCTTGCTGTATCATGTTCGTAAAACTGGTAACTCCGGCACGTACGATAATAAGCTAACTTTGTCAACAAGGTATTCAAGTCCAATTTTTACCCAAGCAGTTATAGCGGAAGTCGTGGTCAGGTCTCAGACATTGTACTCGTTTCTGGAATATCCAAGAAGGCATTTCTGAAAGCCCTCGCTCAAAGCTGTGCCTTTTTGTGCGAACAACCTTTGTCTGTCCGTCCGGTAAAAATTTTGAATACTACGTACATACTACGTGCATCTAATTGCATACATAAATCGAAGACACCGCGGAAACAGTCATTTATAAAGCACTAACAGAAGTTTCGGCCCTGGAATCAATGAGAATTTTCCAAAGCATCTTGACTTGATTAACGGCGAAGCAAACTTAAAATCGTTAGTCTGAAATAAACACTTCGTTTGTTAAACATCTGTTCATGACCGGTCAGTTTGTTATTCACGAAAGCGAGTTCGATATTTGGAAATCGCAAAATGTATAATTACTAAATCGGAAAAAGCCCATTTGTAAACTAATCGTATTCCGGCTCGATCTGAACCAGCAACAGAAATAGCTTGCCCAAATGCGGCATGCCTTTTACCAGCTCAGCTACGAGGCTGTGAACTTTGACATTTGAGCACATTGTTTTTATCACTAGTTCAATTCCGGCTAAAGTTAAGATTTTTCACAGTCGGTTTCTCCCGAATTAAAAATCCTACCCAAATGCTCGTCATCCGTACAACTTCAATATCCAATGTATTGCGCTAGTGGATTCTGACTTGAAATGTCTGAAAACTTCCAACCATGTTCCAAACAGGAAGGGACTACTTTATTGACGGTCAGTTTACCAGTAACCTCAGTTCGATTCGCACTAACAGTTCTTTGACTCTTTACTTATTTTGGTGAAAACTCTGGTGTTATCGAAGTTCACACTCCCGCTTGTTCAAATGCCAATTCATACATTGTTGACCCGTGTCTACACCATGTTTATAGTTTGACCAGTTCAAACGTTTTATTCAATCAATACCGAATATACTCGGCGCTGTTACTGACAGCGCTGTTATCGACCTCATCACCAATAACAGAATATACACAGGTCAGACAGGCACTTGTTTAGTTCGGACAACCATACAGAGTACGGATAGGACACATCGTTATGTGGTTGATTTGTAATCCTCTGAACCCTGATATTTTTGTTACTGTTGTCAACTAATTACTAGGTCAGTTTACCTTGACGTGATTACATACGCGCGCACAAAGCTATATACGCGCAACCTCTCAATCACGGGCATATAAGCCGCTCTCTAACTCGGTGTAATTTCGAACCAATTACACAGTAACACTGCCTGCCAGTTATGTTAATTAGAATAGTTAATGATAAACAAATGTTATTCTATGTGTACTAGCCCAATCGCTTGATGAATCCCCAGCTGGTATGTATCCCCCTACCTGTATACTTTCCATAAAACCGTGCGCGCTTACGTTGTAATAAAGTCAGAAATTCCTTAAAAAACAGTTAGCTACCTCAGTGTTTTTATTAAACCGCTGCAATAGCTTTACACTGCAACCCACATTTTCTGAATGGAATTGATCAAAGACCGTACGTGTGCAATTCCTCTGTGTTTATGATAACGAAGAGTAGAGATAGTTACAATAAACTGGTTGAGCCGTCAACTTATTGGTTGCAAGTAGAAATCCGAAATGGCATATGACCTTCACGTTTCGTGCAGGTAGATTAGAATACTAGGCTTTCCAAGTTTTCATGGATCCCTCTGAATGAGCTGACAAGCTAAGTTAGCCACTGATAAATAACATGTCATAAACGATCAAACATGTTCAGTATTGTATTGCTGGTAAGGCGGTTCTTCGTATGTTTTGCCTAATGCTGAATTTTTGTCAAACCGTCCCTCGTGAGAGTTGATAATTTCTTTTAGTTATGACTATTTTTCACTTAATTTCTTTTATCAGTTTTACAATAGTATCACATTCATCTCTTTACAAGGAGTCTGGAATGTTTCAGGAAAGTTCGCTCAATTATTATGGTTCACTTGCACAAGACCTGCTTTGATTTTTAACTGAACGTAAAGTACTCTCACCGCTGAAAAGCATAACACTGAGTCTGTCTACTTGTCACTGAAATCTCAACACCGGTCTCACATCAGTTATTGGATTGCCGCTCAACTACTCTCTTCGAATTTTCATGCCGAAGCTCAAAAGAGTAAATAATGTATGACAATAAACATCACTCAGCGTGAGTAAAATGGCTAACTTCAAGTAGATGGGTGTTCACGATCAGTACTAAGTGTTAGTTTTATTCCGGTGGAAATTCACATACACAGTTTGGTTTAACGCCTATCAGCTTCAACTAAGTTGGTCAAATGTTAGATATTTTTCAGGTAGAAGGCCCAACAATCTTTGTTACTGCTGGCCACCTGCCAATGCGGCATGCAAGATAAACTAAAGCTGAATAATCGTCATAAAATGAACATGCAACAACTCTCCGTTCGTCCTGTTGTGACCGCAAAAGACGCTTGGCCTGAGAAGTCGTTTACTGCTCAAACTCTCGTATAGGTCATGTCAAAAATCAAACCACAAACGTGTACACTCATTTGCAAGTCAGACATGCATTCACATACATCACTGTCATTCGCCTTGGTGGAACTTCTGCCGTAGTGCGTACACACTATTCCGATAGTCTCTTCTTGTTCGTCGTCTTCCTTGCCCTTTTGTTCCTGAATGTCGCCTGTGGGTAATATACTATTTGTGAGTAGTATACTACTCACAACGAAGCTGCTTGTCATACAACAGTCCTACTGGCTTTCCAGATTTGGTCTTAAACTTGCTGTATTGAAGTCTCGATGCCAATCAGCAGACAAGTCCAAATTAACGGTCTACTCGGCCAACTGTTTCATAATCAAGAGTAAGACAACGAATGGGGTAAATCTGAAGGGTACTGTTTAAATCTCCTTTTGTACGCTGAATTGTTAACTTAGTGATTAAAAAGTACAATTGTAAAATGGTTTAGGTCACGAACTACAGGAGTGTGAGTACAAAGATTGCAGACAATCATTAGTACACATAACCGAACAGCAAAACAGAACAAGTGCACACTGACTAACAGCGACAGTAAGAAATCGGACTAAGTTTCGCTCTGCCGAAATGATTATGATGTTCAAAGTGTGTGCAGAGTTTATTTGGTGTTCTGAACGTGTTCACTGACCTTTCCAATTGGTATATACACTCATGTTGGTGTCACGACAGATTTACAAAGTATCTTCTAGATCGGGAAAATCTCGGGATCGATAAAGTATTATTTGTATGTAGACTGAATGTCACCTACAATTCATCGCAGCTGTCGCATTTCCATAGACTATCCAGTCGGCCCATTTCGAAAAGAAGCACTAGACTCGGGTTTCGCTCCGATTAGAGCACGTCAGTAGTGCATGTCAGCGCCACTGCCGGGACGTGAATCACGGACATGCTGTTCATGAGGCAACCGTCTTTACCACTGCGCCATTGACCTCACGTTAGGCACGACCGAATCATCATATGTGAACGCTCATCCACTTTCGCTTGTGAGTAATGGTCAGGTTGCCCGATCGCCTCAAGAGGAGACACAGTTACTGTCTGTTAACTCCAATCGATGGCCCCTCCACTAGGACTTCTCTCCAAGTTGAAATCACAAAAATCATTGACTTGTTCAGCAGTACCTGATCAATGATCAGTAGTAGGGGTTTTTGATTTTCATATAGATTGAACATCACCCACAATTGATCGCAGCTGTCGCATTCCCACAGACTATCCAATCGGCCCATTTCGAAAAGAAGCACTAGACTCGAGTTTCGCTCTTATTAGAGCTCGTCAGTAGTGCATATCATCGCCACTGCCGGGACTTGAACCACGGACAAGCTGTTCACGACGCAGTCGTGTTTACCACTGCGCCATTGACATCACAGTATTATTTGTATGTTAAGCAGTCATGAGTGGGTTGGTACATGCCATGTAACTGATTGCTGAACTGTCAATAATTTTGGCTATTAAAGTCAATCTCTGACACCCAATTTCATTTGTGTATTGTCAACTTCCGTGAAAATGTAAACATTTTCCTTCAGACTAATCAGTTTAATCTACTGAGACTCTATGAGAAAACACATTGTGCGTTGTGCTAATGCTCATTATTAAGTAAATTCTTGGTTAAGCCCCAACTCGTTGTGGCTTAACCAAGGAATTACCTAACACTAAGACTCTACTTGTAGTTCACACGCTTCAGAACATCAGCTAAAGCACTAGGTCGGACGAATCAACTGTTTGAACACAAAGATGTTATCTATTATGACTTAGTGGCTAGAGCCAACCCGTCGTACTTTTACATACGTCGACATGATAATCTATTAGCTTAAAATTATAATTCCTAATAAATTAGAATAACCACAAACCGTAACGTAACTTGCCCACAGACAGTTTCCAATTCGTCATATGCAAAACGTAAAAAGAAAACCACGGATTTTGTTTCATGTTGAAGCGCTCAAGCTATAATTCTGAAAATTATCATTATGACTGACTGAGAAACAGTAATGCTTCCTGTTTATCTTCCACACAAATGTTTTGATTTGTTTTGCCTTGACAACATAATAGCTTCCGCAGTGCGCACGCAACTATGCGTTAAAATCTTTTCCGGCAATTAAACCAGGTCTATTTATTCTACGATGGCTACTGATTTAATCTGAAATTATTCGCCTCTCAGCCTACTCAACTCCAGAGTTTCTTAAGCCAAGACGCGACGTCGTATCGCATAGATCCACTCACGATAAATTTCCATTGACAGTATATTCAAAGTTGTGTTATCATGAAGGACTGAAACAGCTGTTTCCAACATAATGGAATGTCTAATTAGCTACATACAAATTTACACCTGTCTTTTATATTTTTCGTTCGATTGCAACCATCGGTATCTGTCGTTTTTCACTGACAAACTTTCACTATGCTTTGCTTCCTCAACCCTCTGATTCCACATGAGGTAGACAGAGAGGTGTCTGTCGTCCTACTTTAGTTCGTAATGACTTTGAAAATTCACAACTTCCATTCAATACAAGTATAATCTGCTACCACTGAAAACTTCCCAGTCAGCTCGCCTTACCCAAGAATGAGGCAGGTTGACTTAAATTGTTGTTTCAGTTCCATATGACAGATTGTTGTTGTACAGCGCCACACTAAACCATAGTGAGGAGGCACAATACGGTTAACTTCAAACTATAAACTATTTTTGTCGAGTGATACAAAGTTTAAAACAACGGAATTTGAGTGAACTTGTTTCCTGTGTTGAATCAAATGGGTTACTATTGATGAGTAGTCAGGGAATCGGTTGAGCTAAATAGGACATCTCTGATATTTGTCTCAGCTTTTGCATTCACGTGGATCTTTCCTATCGAGAAGAAGCACCAGACTCAAGTTCCATTCTAAATAAAACTCATCGATAGTACATGACCCTGTCATCGCCCTCACTTGAGCCATAATCTTACTGTTATGAGGTAACTTCTATAAGATCAATGTATCATTGACCTGACCACAAACTCGACCAAATTATTATATCTTATAGCTAAACTACTTTCGCTTTGGCATAAAGACCACATATCATCAATGTAAAACAATGTTTAACGAATTTCTAATGACGAGATGTCGACTCGATTAAGAAATCCTAGTTGTATGGTTTTTAATTAGAGTTATCGTATAGTAACGGCATCTTCTGTTAAGAAGCTTAGGCAACTTGATCCGTACTCACAAACGGAGATGGTTTCGTGTTCAGATATGACAACTTGGTAGTGCCTAGTTCGAGATGAATGATGAAATGGTCAGCAAGGTTGCTTCATTTCAATTCCCCTTCTTAAAAACGATGGGTTTCATCAAGGGCATAACTCGAGTCTGGTGCCTGTTTACGTAGATCTCCATGCATGTGAAATCTATGATGAAATTTGAATGATAATCAATTTCTATAAAATAGGACTTATACTAATATACGAGTAGCTTCCACGTTCTTGCAAATCACTCGCTCTTTTTGAACCAATGCAGCTTTATTTTGCGACACTAACGCTGAAAATAACATAGAGTGAAAATGTTATGTTTTCTCCGATTGCAAAATCGTTAATAAATTCAACTATTCCACTTCAAGCATTCACTGAGTTTTTAGGAGATTGAATGACACAAGTGGTACATGCTTAAGGATTATGTTCAAGCGGAAGCATACTACTGGTTTCGTGGTTGTTGTTATTCATAGATCAAGAATACTCACTAAACCTTGACAAAACCATCTTATAGATACAACTAGGAATATTCCTACCCGGGCATTCATTTGCGAGTAAACTGTGCCCTTTATCACAGGTTTAGTGAATTCCGTAGACTAGTGCAGATATAAAAATCACCTCCAAGAACTGTGCAGAGTATAAATCTGATTAAAGTTCCTAGATGGCATTGTGATTTTGCAAGGTAAGATGGCACGAATAATATGTGCTTAATGCCTTCAACATCCGTTGTGATTCACAGACTCTTCGATGAGTGATAACATTAACTCATGAACGAGTTATTGACAACAGTTTCACTACTGCTATTAGTGCTTTTGTGAGATTAAAATAAATGCGTCACATGCAGTTCTGATTTGCCATAACAGATTAACTCTCAGACATAGTTTTCAGCTAAACGTACCGTTTGAACGTTCTGCCGAATTAATTCGGGAGAAAATAGCCTTGTTAGTTAGCTTTTCTAAGAACTACTCAGAAGTGTGCATTCCTGACTCTAATCTTAGCATATCGCTCTTGGAACCTGCCCAATTCAATGCAGGCAGCGACTTCCATCAGAAAGACGTTCCCGCAAATGTAGTGTTTCTCATACTCCTTGTTATAAGTTTAGTCACTAGTTGGTGTATTTCAGTATGACACTACAAGAATCTATTTGGATTTCAATTTATTAGATGAAACATTTAGCTCGCTAATTCACTGTTTCAACTGTTAGCGGTTGGACACATTACACTGTGTGGATCGATAAGTTATCAACTTGTCGACAAGTCACGAGGCTGATTCCTAGGTGCTTAGAATCTATCACAGCCAAACTTCAACAGAAGTATGTCATGCTGTTATCTTGTTACTTCAGCTATGGAATGGGGGGATAAGTGAAAAATGGTGTAAGAAAAGCACTGCCGTTAAACCTAGCTACAAATAAAACTATACTAAACGCGGAACATCATGTATGTGAAGATATTGCAGTAAGATGTCTGTGATGAAGTGGACCGCCATTTGCGTTTGAGCATATAACCTATACGCTAATGACCGTTTCGCTTCAAGATTTTATTCCAGATATTTGCAAATTTACTATATTGACCCGTAGTCAGGGTGTTAGTCAGCACAGTTTGTATCCCATTAGCATTTGGCCCTGGATTTCGTAAACACAGAGAATTTATAGCCAACCCCTTTTAAAAAGTTGCGCCAAAGGTTGACTCTAACGAACGCCAAACGTGAGCCTGTTGTTAAGTTATATACCGGGCTGGCTTGAATTTCTACGTTTCGAAGTGAACTGACTTTAATAGGCTACCTATAATACCGAATTAGTTCGTCAAACCAAGTTCTTGTCTTGTTTGCCTAGAGGTTACCAATTTACGACTTGAAAAATACGGTCTAGCTAGCAGGCTTGCTTTCAGTGATTCAACTTTCATGGGGCAAATAGGGAACGGACAATTAATGAGAGATTAGCATTCATACTCACAAAGTTTGTACAAAATTTGCACCAAAAGTTTGCACAAATGACTACCTGGGAAGGTTCACAATTATGCAACAGTGAAAATAATCGGATCAGCCGCATTTAACACGAACGAAGGCTGTGCACATTGCATTACCATTAACGGGCAACGTGCTGCCGGATTACATGTCTACTTTACTTGCAATCCGGTCATGTGCCAACGCTTAAGACATAAAGTTCCTATTTGTGCAGTCTCGTTCTTGTTAAATTCATTGATTTGTTTGTGTAGAACCAGTTGTGTTGACCGCATAGTCAGACGCCTATTCGGAACGGTGCGTGAACACCACCCAGATTAGTTCAACAGTGGAATTAAAAAAAATAAGTTAATAGTGTCATACTATCGTAACCGGTGAATTTTAATCACTGGATCAAGGTAATGGAGACATTTTTTCCAATCTACTGAGCTAAGACCACTCAGTCGAAATCAGTGAGACGAACGGCTATGTCCACAGTTGTAGCTACTAGGATTTGCCTATATAACCCCCTTATACGCGCCTCATTCAAGATATGAATCTGCCTAAACCAGTCACCCTGTAAACCTATCAAGACCCGTTGTTCAAGTAGATACTTAACTACAGTTTGACATTGATTGGACTGACCTCACTCGTCAGTTTCCTGTTTGCTACAATAAAACTTCCCATGCAAATTTTTGATATAGATACATAAAGTTGAACATCACCCACAATTGATCGCAGTTGTCGCATTCCCACAGACTTTCCAGTCGGTCCCTCTCGAAAAGAAGCACTGGACTCGAGTTTCGCTCTCATCAGAGCTCGTCAGTAGTGCATATCATTGTCACTGCCGGGACTAGAACGGCGGCCACCCTGTTCATGAGGCAACCATCTTCACCCCGCTGTGCCATTCACCTCACATTAGGCACGACCGAATTATCATATGTGAACGCTCAACCACTTTCGCTTGTGAGTAATGATCAGGTTGCTCGATCGTCTCGAAATGGAGACACAGTTACTGTCTGTTAACTCCAATCGATAACCCTGCGGTTAGGACTTCCTAGACAGGTCAAAATCTCCGATCTCATACCTGCTAGGCGATATTTTAGATTACTGATAAGATTTCCAGCGTGGCTGTGGTTCTAGTCCTGACAGTGGCGGGGATATGGATTACTGGTGAGTTTTAACGTGAGTGGGACTTGAGCCTAGTGATTCTGTTGTTCGAAAGGGGCCAACTGGAAAGTCTATGGGAATGCGACAGCTGCGATCAATTATTGGTGTTGTTCAACTTAAAATTAACCAAATCCCCGACTACTCACCAATAACATAGATATGTATTTAACCGAATAAGGAATCGTTGTAAACGGGCTTGTTCACCACACCATGTTCTTATGACTATTCTGGACTTTTTACGTGATTCAATTCCAGACTGCACTAAAATAATTAAGTGTAACTTTTTTAAAGTGAAACATTTCTTTCCCCGAACTGTGATAAGAAAAAGACCAATATTGTCGCTCGCTAAGACTGGAAGATATTTCACTGGATGTTTGTGTTTTCGTATTCAAAAACCAGGTGAGCATCTGAATAAAGTATGGAAACAAACACGGTAAGGCAAAATTACATCTGAACCGAGTGGCTCTCTTGAACAGTTTGAACAAACCAGTTAGAACACGACAACTGATATATGCAAGCATTTCGTATTGGCTCTTCAGTACCAAGTTTACAATAACACGGATGGTTTTTATATAACAAACAACTAGAGGGGTGGATAAGCAATAAGCGGTTTAGGATAGGTCATTAAGTCCGGGGAAGAGTCAAATCCCCGAACAGTTGTTTCTGAACTCAGAGAGCTGGCTTGAGTGGGTTGATTGCGACTACTTCGTTCAATCGTAAGAATCCTGGATTAGAATGACGTAACAGGATTCTGAATGCAAAAGATGGATCGATAACGTGACTAACGGTCAGGATGTGTCTAGCGCCTGATGAAACTGGCTGTTTACGTGTTACAGCAACATTGCCATTCCCCGGTAACACGAACTTCTGTCTCCATTTAGGTGCACATTTTACATGAAATCGGCAGACAGCGGAATAAATCCAACTGCAAGGAGACGCAAGGTAACAGGAAGATTTCTGGAAACTACCTCTCCTCAGTTACCAACTTAAATAACAAAGTCAGAAGACCCATTTTACAACAGTCATAAAAGTTCATATATTTTCGTCAGCTGCTGCGCATAACAGCGTTGAAACGCAAATTACTGACACGAATCGTGCCGAAAAATGAAAAGCATATGTGGACTAACTTCTGATTGGTCAAAACCAGGGTAGGCGTAAGTTCAAGGTCACGCAGTGGACTGGCTTGTCACGCGTCACAAGGAGTGCCTCAGGGTGGATTATCATAAACCCGTCATTCTTAAATCACCTGAGGCATTGCATGTCACCTGCAAGAACAGTGTCTTCTACTTGCAGAAGTTATTGAGCTGGAACTCTCGTCTGTCCCGGTTGATAATAGTGACTGAATGCTGCATAAATGGGTTTGGATTTTGAGCATGCCGTTTAAGTGATTTGGGTTTTACCACTGTTGTGTGTAACAACTAACGGAGAAGAATCTTGTTTCACGCTTATCACAATCACCCAGATATTTTCATGGAAGATTTTAACGGCTAACGTTGATTACTGCTAACTTGTAAAATAAAATCTTTATACTTCAGGAGAAGATTATACTCGTGTAAGGCAAGGTCTGCAAAGTCAGCTTGCAAACAGTGAGCCACAGCGGTACACAAAATTCGCAGCCCGCTACTGGGAAGCTGACAGTGACTCCCTTTTCTTATGTAAGCCAATGGACGGCTGGTTTAAAAAATGTGAAAGTAATTCATTTTGATTAGTTTAGATCGGATGTAGGAAAGATGTACGATTACAACATTATAATTAGGTACTGTTCAATGAAGAATAGATCAATTTGCAATAAAATCAATGAGCCGGTAGTCTGTCTATACTGAGGGTGATATATTTGTAAATATGGATAATGACCAGTAGAAGATGTTACATAAAAAACAGACTGTAAACTTTACTTCGGTTGCAACTGAAGTGATATACCTGCAAGGGATAATATTGTTTATACATTCTATCATGACTATATTCGTAAGAGAAGACAAGTCGAAACTGTGAAATGATATGGACAGATAAAAGTAGCTTGCAGGACATCAGTACTATTAGGCATTAACGTAAGCGCTCTGCCATTGCAACACACGTGTATTCGACCATCCAGTAAATAATCGCAGAGCCGAGGAAAACACATGACGTTTGCAATGTGAGAGTTAATATGTAACAACGTGTGATCATTATTTGAGAAACTAAATGCACCGCAGTATTTAAAAGCATATACCAGTGACCATGATTCCGTCTAAGAACAGGGCAAATAATTTGTACTAATATACTGCTGACGTTAGGCTGTAACCACTCGAACTGAGTTTACAGTCTTTAAATGTTTTAATTGCCGGCCTGACAAGGATAGCCTTTTCAAAGCTTACAAGATTACGCAGCTGATCGTTGTATTACACAGTGTGCTACTTTGGATACTGGTGTAATATTGGCTTATCTTCAACGCTATACCAGTTGCCCGTTAAGAAAACTGCTAGAAGACGTTCAAGCAGGCAATCTAACTAAAACAGTAGCGCAGTCTCCCACTATGGATTCAAAAATGTCATCTTTTATGTTGTACAAGCAAAGCAGCAGAATCAAGTAAATTAATCTTATGTGTAAGTAGGTTATACGGTTAGTGACTTTAATTTCTGTGTCTAGCCCCTTCCCATAGTTCGTAAAAGATTCACAAACTCCGCACTCTCTTGTAATGGGCCAACGGAACGAAACAAAACATTTTGCATTCCCTACAAATGACCACCTTATAGTCATACATCAGAGTCTTATATTCAATTTCTTTCTAAATTGACCGATTGTTTTCTGACTCCATACAGAATGATCACGCTAAGGGGGATATAGTTATGATACGGTATAGTACACTGAGTGCACAAGCATTCATAGTCATAGAGGATGAAAAATTACCAAAGTGATTGTCAGAAAAGACGGAATGACACAATGAAACATCAGCTGTCTACTGTGGGGTGGACGCACTTATTGGGAGACAATACATGACCGAGTGGTCATAGGTAGTTCAACTTTGGACCACAAACATCTTATATGACTTTATTATGGAATCAATCAAGCAACCATCAAAACAGCCGATTACCAAGCACCAGGGATGAATGAAAATCCTGTGGCTGACGTCAGTTGGTGTTACCAGATATTTTTGCCCCAAACAAGAACTGTTTCCTCTGCTATTCACTTGAAACTGTCGGAACAGTGGAAAACAGCGACCAAATATGAATGCTGTTTAATTGTTTCAAATATGTCCATTACGATAATGATTATAAAGGCATATAGGCGAACATATGTTTTCGAGAATTCATCCGCAGGCCGGTACAAGTATATACTTCAATTGATAATAATCATTTCCAGTTTCAACAATAGTCCTGTTTAGTTCAAACACCTTTACAAACTACTCTACTTTACAAGACGGAGATGATAAATTACGCGCTCGATGAGAACTATAACCTTTTTACTTATCCTAGAAAGATTATTCAGAACTGATTCAGAAATATTGTGGGAAGTTTATTTTCAGCCCACTTACTTGTCTACCCATTTTAGTGCGCATAGAAAAAATCTGAACTTAGTGGTCTAATGAAATAGTTGTCCATATTTATATGGTATAAATGTCAACAGTCGACCACCACATAAACCATCATGTCTCTACCCCCCCACCCCCGAGGTGCTTGACAGGCTTCAAGTGTTAAGGTTGGCAGACGTTATCTTTCATCACGTTTTCAAACTACAAGGCAGTCAATTTCTGTTCACATAACTGTAAGTGTGTAGGTCAGATTGACGGCTTTCTGACAACACAAGTATTTCAAGTAAATACAGTTTTACAAATCCATAAGCGTTCAAATTTGTAACAGCTCTCACCCTCAGACCACTAAGCCGACGAGCTCATATTACGCCCGACCAAACTATCATGTGCAACTTCTCAGCCACACTTGCTTATAAATAGTGCTCGGATCGTCCGATCGCCTTGATAGAATTCTAATCGATGATTCCAGAACTAAGATCTGAAGTTAAAAATACAGAACTGATTAAAATTACATCAGAACAGAAGAAAACAGACTCCGTGCAATACGTTAACATTTTTTTGCAATTACTAACAGTAACCTGGCAACTAGCAACAGATAAATAGAGAAAGACAGGGTATAGACATGCAACCATTCGCATCAACCACTATGCCATCAACAATATTAAAACAACTCACGACAACATGCATTCTTTCTGCTCTGCTCAAAGCTGTTTAGTGAAAATTTCACTACTGTTAAGTATTGGGGGGTTTGGCTGATTAAGCCGGAAGTCACCCGTAGTTGTTCGCTGGCTTCGTAGTCATAGCGACTGTCCAGCTAACCTCTTCTTAACAAAAGCATTAGACTTGTTGTTGTTGCATATCTTCGAAATAAACATTACATGCGAATCGATATGTACGTAATAATTGCTTCATGTACAATACGACATCCATGGCGCGCTGATCAGTACGGTTGTCTCATGGAAGCGCGACCAAAGTTTCAATCTCAGTTTTTCAAGCATAAGTTGCACTAACGAGCCATAACGAGAGCAAACCACGAGTTCAGTGAATCTTTCCAAGGGGGACGAGTTGGATAATCTATGGGAACGAAAAACGCACGCTCAATTATAAATGGTGTTCTGTTTATAGTCAACTTAAATTCTTTACCTTTTATCGACCAGCATTCTTAATAAAGCGGTGTAAACAAAATTCACCCGCCACAAAGACTAATCAATGTTTTACAATATTTCACGATACTACTCATCAGTATATCAAGATAAATTATAGATCGACGATTGTTTACATGCAACCAGATGAGCTCATTGCAAATAATAGTACTGTGGAACTAGATGATATCTTTTGATTTGTATTAACTTAATGGAGAAATCGTTCAAAGTAAGCCAAGCAAGACTAGAAAACCATTGCTGGTTATGACACTCTGATTGACTGCTTTTGTCTTGCTTCAGACTCATAGTGTATGGCCTAAGCACCCTTTTTACAAATGAATTAATATAGGTTCTGCATTACCTATTCATTTCTATTCTCAAAATTTGTCACTGGACCCCAGGTTTAGTATCAGTAAATACTTGCCGAGCACATACATTCAGTGTTGAATTGGCTGTAGTCTGTTGTGACTGCTTGTTGATATGACGTTGATTTGCTGAAGTTTGTTGTGCTTGTCTAATCGCAAGTTGTTAACTTGCTGAAACCCGCGATTATTTAAATTCAGGTATTGATTGGCCTTACAATTTTTCTCCATGTTTTACATTTTCACCTATCCTCTGTGTCTTCTGTTCGATAGCTCAACCTATACTGTTACATCGCACACTCATCTAATCAAGATGGTTGCTTCGATTTTACCAAACAACCTGTTTTATGACATACAGTACACCTACTCATATCCCAAGTCTACACCGGATCCTTCACGAATTATTACCATGTGTTTGTTTGTGCTTTATCTTATCTCTGATTCCTTCTTATTGACTGTGAAAAACCGTAATCTTTTAACAATTCGGCGATAATTATGCCAGTCCCTAGATTTCTCTTTTGTTTCTGTTGCGTTCATCAAGCCCTACTTTTGTCCAAAGTGCATTTCGTTCCCGGGTAACTCGTCTGAAGTTAGCTTCGTAATTGTGTAACGGCTAAATTATCTTCAGTTCGCAGCTCGTCTTACACAATGACGCAGTCTTCTATCAGACAGTTGTATTATCTTGTACTGCGTTGATTAAACCGTTTAGGGTTCAACTGACACCACACATTACTGTGCCTATAAATATTGTGCGATTAGTGTTCTCATCAAGAATTACAAATTATGCATAGCATAATTATCCCGTTTATTAGTGTTTCATTTGACACTCAATAATGTTATCGCTCTTACTGTTGTCTAAAAGCTTATGACATAGACAGATGGATAAAATAGCATCATTTTTCTGTGGCATTAGCCAATTGATTTACCGACATACTTCCGTCGCGCGTCCTCTACTGTACGAATTGTTTCATCAATCACTTGTCACTAATCATTTCAAACATTGTATGGAACAACATAGGGTTTATGTGGGTGTCAAGAGTTAACCAATCTTGCGCTGGTATTTCAACTAGAAACCAACTCTTTGTGGTGCTAGTCGCATTATCACTGGGCACTGATTTCCAAATGAGAGCTTCCTTCGCGGAAGTATCATGATGCTTCGCAACAAAAGCTTATCCAATTTGTTAGTATAAAAATGATCTTTATCTCTTTTAAAGACAATAGAAACGTTCATCTTGTCCCTCGCCGGAAGTATGTAATAACTCATCACCGATCGTTTGGCAATGGCCTTCTCGTCAGTATGTAACTCAGCAGTTTAAAAGTAATGTCATTCTCACTGCGATACATCAAGGTCATCTCGGTCACATTTTATTTAAACAATTTATTCTTACTAAGATGTTCATGAGACGTTAATCGTTAGCTATGTCTTACGACGCTGAACTCGATCGTGATTGATAAAAGCGGACCTTTAAGTCTATCACAAATTCCACGAAGGACATTCTTACACTTTCCTGATTGGTTTACGGTGAGTAGTAGGAACAAGGTCTCCAGTTCAACTTCAAGAAACTCATCAGAACATTAGACATCAGTTGGAAGACTGCAGTTCTGTTCACTGAACTAGGTTGTAATTTTTCCTACTTCGGTGACAGTTGTGTGAGAGTGAATCTCCCACAAATCATCTGTCATCCAAGTTTCATTTGTGTAGTCGACTTGAAGTCTTGCTCATGATTTAATGCAAAACCAAAGATTTTTCCATTCATTAGAAATTGTATCCACTGGCAGAGGAGTGCCCTATTTTTCAACTCATTCTGCTTGACTTCAACAAACCTGCTCATCAGCCTCTAGATTATCGATTTTATTGCGTCCTGAGCACCATACGTTTGCACCCTCTTGTAGCCTTTTCCAAATTCACTTGCTTCGTGTTTCTGACGCATGTATGGTTGAAGGATGCAACTTATGTGCAGTGATGACGTGGTCTCAATGCTCTGTTATCGTCATTCCTGGGACATTCCTCACAAACTAATAAAACGAAAACGGAAGCTGAATAATCTCCCGTTGTTCTAACGTATAATGGTCTCGGCCATTTGTATGAAAAGAACGGGCACAATGCGAGATATTGCATCCAAGTTCTCCGTAAAACGTGGAAAAGTCTCATATTATATCATGAACTGTTTCTGTTGTGTTCCTATTCAGGTGTTATCAACAGTAGACCTTACAGGCTATAACAGCGGTAGAGAGAACTCGTGACTCAGTAGAAGTACAAACCATATTCTGGCATTTGCAAACAGTAGCGTCATTATTAAGTAATTCCTTGGTTAAGCCACAACCAGTTAAAAACCAAAAGAGTTATCGGTTTCGCAACGTTTCGACCCTCTCGGAGAACCTTTATCAAGCGATTTAAATCAGAAAATTTGCAATGTTTACAAACATTGGATTTTAGCTCGTTGTGGCTTAACCAAGGAATTACTTAATAATGAACATTAGCACAACGCACAATATATTTTTCCATATTCGTTCCGGTTATGGTTCGAAAATACTAACTTTCGTGAGTAGCGTCATTCTTAAGTGCGTGGATTAATGAGTCGTTGATCGTTGAAGGTGGGACCAATCGGAACGCAGCTTGAACTCTAACACGGACATGGGACACACAGGCGGCCTTGACGCGTATACGACAGTTTCCATTTTTATTTAAAAATCCATATCCACCATATGAGTTTGACAACTTTGACTAAAAGATTGTCATTGGTGAAAACACAAGAAAAAGTTCTGAAAGAGATCATTGAAACCACAGGATAATTCACACGTGTTTTAGGAATGTCGTAATGAATTTTTATAAATTTCCCTCATGTATTGATGAGTTCTTACCTTGACCTGTTGTACTGCTTGACGTTAGTATTAAAAAATCCTGAATGATTCAGAGGATCACTGAACTACATACGCCTTTGCATCTAAGATGTGTGGTTTGACGATTATGCTTGCGATACGGTAGCAAATTTACACACCATGTATAGTTTGCAAAGAACAGGTTTTGTTGTAGGCTCTAACAAAAGTGGATGAACATGATAGCAATAGGTAAGAACAAAAGCATTATTTTGTTTTCCAGACAACATTTATTTTTCATATCAATGTTCATTTTGTACGGCGTAAACCCAGGCGATGTTTTGGTGAAGGGTCATCATCGAAAGGTCATCAGCATTCAATGAAGGCCATCTACACAATCGACACTTAAAAACGAGTATATGCATATAAAAGTACGAATCACAATCGCGAGCTGTGTGCACATGTACTTTCCCGTTCCATCCGAATTTGTTGAACAATTCTAAACTCTCCAGTGCATTTTTTCAAACATTTACCAGATGGTGACCTACACTACGCACTTGGACAAAACTTTGGGCAGGCCTACTTGTGGTACTTAGCCCTTACGGATTCAACAACCACACCATGTGTGATCTACGTGACTTTCCCTCTGTCAGACCTTAACAGAAGTGTAGTAGTTGGGTCGTCGCTCAAACGGACTGACTGGAGCAATTCGATGTTCGTGCTGGCTACTTGGTAAATATCGGCTACACAGCCCATGAAAGATATCAGTCAGTCTGAAAAACCCTATTGGATTTGTGTGACCTCAACACTTCAAACTGTCCTGTCGGCTTTTTTTCCGAAGATTGAATCCACCATGCTTTTAGGCATTGTAATAAATTTGTCAAACCTGTCCAAACTTACTTGCAATTATTCCTTGTCATCAGAGCAATGAACTTGATCAAAGTTGTTTTTTCATTCACCATTTTCTAGAGTTCCACCGCCACATAGATGAATCATCAGAACTCTATTAATTTAAACAGAAATTATCTCTAGATCGATTATTCCCGTTAAACTTACAATCAGTTTGTAGTGAGCACCCGAATATAAGTGAAACACATCCCATATTGGATCGATATCTAATTTGTATGCAACACATTGTTCATAAAGCGCGTTCAATAAGTGAAGTCTGCTGTTAATAAGAAGTGTGGTAGTAGGCTGTCGAACAGTTCTTGGTTGTAATCAAAACTAGCCCACTGAATGGGGATGCCTTCTTTCGGAAAGATGTTCACAGGGAACCAGACAGATAATCGTTCAGTTAACTTGACTTTGAGCTTACTTTCAATTAAGTAACTTTCTGCCAGCGTAATAAGTGGAACACCACGACCCTAGTGGTATAAATTCCATCGAAAAACGATTTGAACAACTCCACAAGAACTGCAAAGGAATCAGCTTATCCTATGCTCATATCTAATTCCTCGTCAACATTCTTAGCCAAAAAATTAACAACAACAACAACCGGAAGAATTGCCAGGTGTGATTATCTCCCACTAAATAAACACTGTAACTTAAAGAAGAATTTGCAGAGAACCAAATCAACACAGTGAGTATTACCGGATATGATCTGGAGTGACTAGTGAAATAACAGCCACTGGCCAGTTGTTTGCTTGGCCTACTCTGAACTTGCCCGTGAGCCCTGACCGCTCTATTTTCCAGGCCTTCGGTAGACCGCCAGTTGTTAAAGAAGGATGACATGGGGTTGTTAGTGGTTTTGCTTTTTCAATAAGTTTTTATGAATCCCCTAATGAGGCCCTTGCTCCCCTTGTAGTGAGAGGCTAGATATTTCTCCGATTCAAATAAAACTTTCTTGTGAAACGGACTGGTTTTTCTAAATGCAGTTTTGAACACACTAATCCTCCTTCCACGCTGTCCCTGCAGGTCAACGTCTTTTCCAATCGGATTGCCAACTTCCGGCTCCATGCATCAAAAGATCCACGTGAATCACTGGTCGATCGCCTCCGACAAGCAATGGGCGTGATGCAACATCACGATGCCGTCACCGGAACGGAAAAACAACATGTGGCCGACGATTATGCCCTGACTCTGTCACAGGCCTCCGCTGCTTGTCAAAGTGTTATAACAGAGGCACTTATGGACCTGCTTCCAAATCTATCCGAATTCACCGGTGATCATTCGCCCGTGTTCTGTGATCTGCTCAATGTTAGTCTGTGCAGCGCTACAGAGGGTTGGAAACCGTATCTTAATGGTACCGGTCACGGAGGTGTGTACATTTTCTTATACAATCCTGTTGCATGGAGTCTGTGGCACTCTTGGTTGCGCATTCCTTTGTATATTGCAAATGAAGATAGGAACAATGTGAAGGTTATAATCCGTGATCTTCGTGATCCCGAAGGTCCATTGCTTCCCTACCAAATCTTGCCGATTAGTGAGCGGACGATGGAGATACCGGAGCGCCGACTGTTCGGCAATCAGACAAACGTCGAACTTACATTCAATCCAGCATCCACAGGTCATCCGGCTGTTCCAGCTGGGTTTACTACGTTCTACTTGGCT
This sequence comes from Paragonimus skrjabini miyazakii, assembly GCA_014338405.1. Taxonomy (NCBI): domain Eukaryota; kingdom Metazoa; phylum Platyhelminthes; class Trematoda; order Plagiorchiida; family Troglotrematidae; genus Paragonimus; species Paragonimus skrjabini miyazakii. The sequence goes on along the minus strand of JTDE01014799.1, from coordinate 20,795 downwards.
TTGGAAAAAAAACGGCAAAATGTACGCTCATCTAGGGCATCAAAGCGGATATCCTGTGCCGAGACAACCATGGTTTCTCAAACAACTCGGCTACGTCTGGAATTAACTAACCATAGTATTCCCTTGTTGGTGCATGCCGAACACATGGCCAGTGGGATGAGACTTACCCTTATGATAGAGATGCTGTATTATTTTGGAGAGACCGGTGGATCACAAGCATCCGGTGCGTATGTATTCTTACCGAAGGCACGTGATATGCTTCAGCGATTTGGGAAGCCAACGTATCAGGTGAGTTTGCTTTGGGCAAATCATTTATCATGTTTCCATCACGATAAACCGTTTACCTAGACGGATTAGAATGAGTGAATACCTGAGGGGTCATAAGTTCACTTAACAAGATAGAATGTTCAACATTGTACGTGTCTACACAATATGACTTTTGAAGACGATGGCCTGAGTAGTCTTGAGTTCAATGCACTCAGTAAATTTTGTCTTAATCCACAATATCTAACGTTCCGCTTGTCTCTTGGTAACAATGATAGCAATGCCAACTGTCAATAAAGTAACTGAGTGATCAACTGCAGGTCCGATCGCAAGCATATGCATGGGCTTGAACAACTGTACCCGCCTACATGAATCTCAGTACGTTGCACAGTGGCAAAAATCCAATAGTCAAACGTTTGGAAACTTAGCTATTTACTCTGGTCACAAGTTTCTGTTTGTCCGGCTGTAAGAACCCAAATAGCGCACACTTTGTGTTCCTTGTTCACACAAATGTGAATTACATTGCTACGAAATGTGCACAATAATCTTCTTCTAGCACGCACCTCTTGAAACTTAGGCAAGTGGTTATTCCATGGAGGAGGTCACTATGAGATCTGATGGATGGCTATAAGGCAAATACGCAGTAACATCCCATGAGGATAAAAGTAATAGAAGTATGGCAGTAACTTTTTCATTCACTCTTTTTCGCTAATAATTAACTACGATGGGTCACTCTTAGCTATACCCATAAGTTACTCTGGCTGAACGTTTAAATGTACCAGGTAGATTGAGGTCAATGTAAAGTTGTTACCGCGGCTAACCGAGCTCAGTGGCGTGAATGTTGTCGCTGCTTGGCCGGGTTGTCTGTGAAGTGAGTGCATTTAATGACGCGGGGCAGTGAAAGCCGTGAGGAAGCTGTCTTGCTGATGACGCCTAACTTTCACTTACAGCTCGGTTGTTTGTTTACAAGGTGTAGACGCCTTGATGTTTTATGTTTGAATGTAGACGTAGCTACTTTTAGCGGTTTGGTCCCCTACCCTCTCCCTTTTGTCTCTCTTCCTAAATAGGGTTTGTTTCTTCTTCATGGTTGTGTGGCAGTTAAGCATCAGTGTAAACCACTGACGTATTGCTGTCTGTGATGATGATGATGATGAT
>JTDE01014799.1:0-19276 GCA_014338405.1 Paragonimus skrjabini miyazakii | reverse complement strand
TTCGAAAGGGGCCGACTGGAAAGTCTATGGGGATGCGACAGCTGCGATCAATTGTGGGTGATGTTCAACTTGAATATTAAACCTAGCACGAAATTTCCAGCTTCCACTTGTACGGCTAGATGTTTGTAACTACAATGATTACTGAACGGGGATTGTGCCTTGAATTACATTGTCGAATGATCAAACACATACTGACAATGGCTCAAAGTCCTTGAAGCAAAATAATGAAGTGATTTCAAACTGAACACAATCTATACTTGATCGCAGCTTCCAAGCTAGCAGAACACTACTCATCTAATGTTGTCATGGAACGTTTAGATGTGTTTATTCGGCGATGCCTATTGTGAGGTTACTGCCGCTGTGGATAACATGCTAGTCCCATAAACATAAAGGTCAGTGTGTAGCTTCCAGTCCGGACGAGGACAGCCACCACTCATAAGTACGAAATTCGAGTCTACTACTTTCTTTTGAAATGAGCTAGCTGAAAGGCTCATCTGAATGCGAACGTTGCGATTAACTGTGTTCAGTTTGAACTGATATCAATCTCCGAATTTCTAACAATAATGGAACGTGTTGATTGTTCACCGTTGTTATTGACCAATTCACTTTTTCATCACACTTAGGAACAATCGGATGTCACCCGACGAAACAAAAGACGGCTGTTACCAGTCCAGTCTTATATATATATATATATTACACCTTCATCGTGCGGCTGTTTTAGATCGCAAACCAAACAACACAGGGCCGTTCGCTTCTAATCCAAGGCCTGTCCTCAGTAGTGGATGAAGCCAATGTGTTGATAACCTGGAAATGCCCGCCAACAATATTTGGATTATCAACTGATTTATTCACTCTCATACACAGTAATTTGTCGGTTTTTTGGTGACTATTGTATTCCTGTTTGGGTGCTATCAACAGTACACCCTACAGGCTGTAACAACAGTAGAGAGAACACGTGACTCAGTAGAAGTACATACTATATCTTCACATTTACTCGCTGTAACGACATTCTTAAGTGCGTGGGTGGATGAGTCGTTGGACGTTGAAGGCACGGCCAATCAGAACGCAGGTTGAATCCTAACACGGGCGTGGGACACGCAATCGGCATTGACACGTATGCAACACCACCTCCGATGTAACTCGAAAGCCGGGCCAACACCGTAGCGAGCCAGGTGACGGACTGGTCGACGTTGTGTTGGTGTGTCGGGGATCACACATCATGGAGGTGGTAGTCTGTGTGGGTCTGTTTGCATCAGTGATGTGTAGTGCTGTCTGGCGTTGATCTTACGGCCGGTTCTAAGCTCGTACGTTCTTGGTCCACAGGTCCGAGCTATTGCAATCGGTCTCGATGGTACCGGTTAACTTGTACTCGCTTGCTGCTCTTTCAGTCGGACGAATGTCTCAGGCTGTGATACTGATGCTGGCTTTCTACAGGTTGACTGGTAGACAGGACGACGTTTCCAACGATGGAAAAGTCCATCGGTTGTAAGGTACTTGGATTCCGACGTAAACGTCATGTAGAAGAATGCATTGCTTGAATCCGTCCTTAAGAAAAGCTGAGCGTCAGCCATTTTGACCAGTAACTCATCGACGGTTTGGAGTATGAAGCTATCCAACACAACCTGTCTAATTACCGCCTCCCAGTCATCGCATATTCGTGCCGCATCGCCCCTTTGTAGCACCATGACTGTAGGGTGAACCCATTTGGAACTGTCGATCTGTTCTACCAATTTGTTCGAAAACACGTCCTCTATGACAGCAGTCATCAATTCCTGCTTGGCAAGAGGAACCGGGCGCGGTTGTGTTATCGGAGGAGCGGAGTCGAATCCCACCTCAATAAGTGTCGTGCGCCGGTGTGCACAATTGGCCACCGTTCTGATGTCCGGTGAAGGGAGACTGAGCTCTGAAAACCTGTGGTGTTGCTTGCCAGTGAAAGTAGAATTAAGTACTGAGTAGATGTGTTCTGTCAACAACGATGGTCAGTCGCCACCAGGAGTATATTGGATCGCTTGCATCACTTGACGGGCTGTAAACTGCTCCAAGAGTTCCACAGCGTCCTGTTTCTACCTGAATCTTTCTATAAATACGTCCGTTCTGCACATCCATTCACGGTCAAGTACAATAAGAGCACAATTTAATGAAATTTCTGACTGCATATTAGGTGAATCGAAGTGACATTGTCCTTCATTGCCTAACAAATGACGAAGCAGCTTTAACTTCAGGCTCTCACTGAAAGTATTATAAATCACTAGCAAATCCTAGTATTTTACAAATGTAAGTTTCTAGTGTATCCAATCACTTTCGGCCGGTTGTATGGCAGCATCACGCCAATAGGATTCCGGAGGTTGCGGATTAGAATTCATCAGACAAGTTCATTTACCGCGACTACAATGTTGTATTCGTACTCTGGTGCTATCGATAGTACACCCTACAGGCCGGAACAACGGTAGAGAGTCGGTAGAAGTACAAACCATATGCTCACATTTACACGTTGTAACGTCATTCCTATGAGTGTGGACGAATGAGCCGCTGGTCGTTGAAGGCACGACCAATCAGAACGCAGGTTGAGTACTAACACGGGCGTGGGACACAGTCGGTCTTGACGCGCACACATTAGTGACTATATGATAATGTGAGGCGTATACAAGCAGAGTGAGGTTGTGGGTATCAGAATAACTGTTTGTGAATCCTGGTAGTCAAACAGCAAATATATCATGACTGGGCTGGTTCAGGTAGCTCCAGTGGCTACGATTAGTGTTTTCCCGGACTATTTTATGATCAGAGAGATGACTAATCATCTGGGCGTAATTTCGAACGTGTGCCTACAAAAATCACTCACGTCATTATTTAGTTGTTACATAGTTGATCATCCATCCTATATTCAGAAGTGAAAACTTCGCACAATTAAAGGATGGTTTGTCTCATGGGTACTGCAAAATCTCGATCAGTGTTAACTAACCATTAACATAAAAATACACGGTAAACCTTATGAATGGATGTAACAGGAAAACGTTCTGGATACTGGGCAATGTAGTCACATGATACTATTTACCCAATAGTCATTAGAGTGCAAAGTGCACATGTCTAAGGCAAGAGAATCTGTGGGCCAACACTTTCTGGCAACAAACATACGAATCAGGCTTTTGGATCACTACGCAAGTGTCTAAGTTTTGAACCATAAATATATCTTCTGGATACATGTGCAGTTTGATACTGAGTATTTACTGGGTAGATGACAGTGTAAAAGATCAGCCACTAGGTTGATTTCATTATGCTGTTTGTATTATAAATCACTTTTGTACATATTCAACAGCAAACAAGGTTGCTGTCTTTTGTGGGAATGAAAGTAATACGGCCGATGAGAAGGTGCACCTGTGGTGATTGTTTTTATGGAATCGTTTTCAAATAATTTATGTCATTGCTAATTTTTGCTTCTGGACGGAAGTCTTTCCCAATCAGATGATAACCCGCGAAGTGGAGTATATAGTGGGCGTAAATACACGTTAACTGTAGATATCAGCGATCGAGTTCATTGGGCAGAAGAATGACATGATTTACAGAGTATTACTGAAAGTAGTATGGAAAAGAATTTGCGTTGAGATAATTAATAAAAATAGTGGTAAGCGAGGAGAGTACACCGAAGACAGTTGTGAATAAATTATGCACATAGTGACTGAATATGACCACAGAGAACATACGTACTCATAAACAAGCATGCAGGCACGTTGAGAACTGCACACTCTATAATGGATGATTCCACCTTTGGCAACAACATGGCAAAGGCCAATTGCTCAGTCATTTGAAGGGAATATTAAGGCAGTAGCTAGCACAAAGTCCACCAGAAATATATTTCCAGTTGAACATACTAGACTATAAGACGATGCGGCCTGGAAGTATAAACGACTATGTATAAAGCTCAGCTTAAACTTAAGCGTCCTCAAACTGGTAATCTTCACAGGTTTGAGAAGTTTTCTACTGGAATGATCGCTAATGATCACTATCTTCACTACCAGCATCATTTCTACTCTCGGTTTCTTACGGACGAATGAAATGAAGTTGAGAATTTTCAATCTAACAGCCTAGGGAATGAAGTAAAGACAGTCTGTTCTTTTTGATGTGCATCAACTCGCCGTGGGATGACAGCGTACATTATTTTATCTTCATCTCGATAAGCCTAAAGCCATGGACAATGTCCTGAGGGAATTTCGATGAGGCTTTCTAACAATTTTCAATTAAGTGCTTTGACAGCAGTCACCTTAATTTTATGACTGACCAAATGCATATACCATTATCACATTGGTTAAAAAAGCTTCTAGCCCCAGGCTAGCCATCAGTTAACGTGGTTTATAATACTTCTGAATAGTATAACATACTTATGGAACTTTAAGAGGATCATTTATTTTAATGAACCACTAGGAAACGCCAGTCATGTGATGTCTTCTAAATTACTATTCAATACACATGCGTACGTAATCCATTTTAAACGTCGAAACACATAACCATAGAGCGAAAAACGTGAACAGAGTTATTAGACAGACGAATGTAGCTAAAGACATGAGGGCATGCAAATGAATAGTCAGGATAGCCACGACTTCAGAAACACATATTTTTGTGAATTCGCTTGTTGGTGGACACTCGTTTTAACGTTTCAGCTCACTGGACTTCTCTCATATTTTTTGGTTTAGTGTCCCCGCTAATTAAGCCGATCAGCAGTTTTTTATTATTGTCCCATGTCTTATACTTTTGTGATTCAGCTGGGGTTGAAGGCTTCTCAACAGGAAAGTGTTAGTGTTCAACTATCTTCAAACACGTCTTAGTATAGCGAAAAGGTGTTCAATAAAGCACAATCTTTGTTGTCCAACTCGCTGGTTGCCACGCCCTCGTGTTTATGAACCGGAATTTCAGTCCACAACACAAACTTGGTTTGCGCTCACACGTAGTGTACACTTCGGCTCGGTCTGTATGTGTGCCCACTCCTTCTGTCAGGAGAGAGGGTTCGTTTGCTATTTCTCGTCCGTTGATTCGGTATCGGTGAGCGATGACTCGTCCGGTGACGCGTGTTGTCCGCACTCTATCCGCTGTGGGTTTTGGTTGTATTTGACAACCGTCTCGACATATTCCACCAAGTGTTGGAATAATCTCGCCCCCGATCTGTTCTTCTATCCCATTTTGCCTGCCATGTCTCGTCTGCTGGTCCGATCTCGTCGACCAATGGCTCAGTCAACCGCCCGTGTTGTCCGCAATCCTATCGCTTGAAACTCTGCAGACACATCTACAGATCACTTTGTTTTAGTTCACAGTCACATAATCAGTTAACCCCACCAGCACCTGCGAGATGACGTGTTTTTTAGACGACGATCCTAATCTTCTTCGAATGCGAGGACGATTTATGACGTAGTGTAATCTGCCCATCAACTTTCGTGTTCGACAATTTGCAACAACATTTGAAAAAATCACGGAGATATTTGTAATCCACCGAATAATAGCTGGTTTAACATTCTGGCCATGACAGTTGTGTTGCTCAAAAGCGTTGTTATTAGAGGATTTGATTATCCTGATGAACCCCAGCGTGCCCAACACATTTAGGTTTCGTCGAGGTAACTTCAGTTACTGATTTGCTCAAGTTTTTTTTCTGATACCATACTTATTGTCACTGACGGCAACACCGCATTGGATGATAGTGCCGTTCAGCAGCCATAAAACCAGGGACAAAGACAGTCCGTGATTAGAGAATAAGCAGTGGAGTGATGGGACTTAATGAATACAACCTCTTTCTAAACTAGAACGGTTGACTTAAACGTGTCGACATATTGCACACACGCAACTCGGTAGCAAATGAGTGTTATACGAAAGCTACAGGATGTCTTCTTTGCATCGTTCTTCACTTCACTTGGTCACTTACTTCATGCAACGCAGTCAGGCAAAAGCAGCATTCGTGAACCTCAGTTGACTAGCTACCAACTTCCTCAACCGCACCAGCTGCAGTCAGTCTGAGTCAGTTTGGCTGAAATGACGTAGTTGTACAGAACCTATGGTGAAATCATGAGGTCTTGGGTTAAATGGACCGACTATTGGGATACTTGTCCAAAACGACAGAACGGTGCATAGCGATTACTGCTAACGTTTGGCGATAAATTGTGACAGTTACCTCGACTTTCCCGATGGGTAACTGATAGTTTCTTAAATCTGCCTACACAGGACTGCTTGAAATGAATTGCCCCATAGAAGTCGCTTCAAAATAGCCCGCCTCGGAGGAATTTTCTTCGAGGTGAGCAAACCGCTAGACTTCAATCCCTGCCGTGACAGGCGAATACCTTCAGCCGCGCTCATAAATTTTTCAACCTGAGTAACAAGAAGTGTGATGAGTTTGTTAGCTTGTGATAAGTACAAGTTGTTACAAGTCTGAAATTCAGCTACATTCTAACTACTGACAAAAACAACGGGTCCAAGTTCGGCATGCAATCTAACAGCTGATCCACGAAACCCGAAATGGTGGACAGCAGTGTAGACTGTTTTGAGAAATCCTGTCACATCAGTTGACCTCTTGAATTATACGAGACATTATACATGATATGTAATTAAGTTCAAAATGAAATGTTTTGTAACAGTTGGAAGTGCGGTCGCAGCTCTGAACATGTTGTATCTGTTGCAGGCTCAACTCTGTCCAGACTTCAGACACTTCATAAGCTGGATTTCTTCCAAATTGAGTGTTCTATTTAAGTTTTGTCTAACAATGATGTGTTGTGCTAACAACACTACAACAATCATCAAGTCAAGTTGAAAATCACCCACAATTGATCGCAGCTGTCGTATTCCCACAGACTTTCCAGTCGGTCCCTCTCGAAAAGAAGCACTGGACTCGAGTTTCGCTCTCATCAGAGCTCGTCAGTAGTGCATATCATTGTCACTGCCGGGACTAGAACCGCGGCCACCCTGTTCATGAGGCAACCATCTTCACCCCGCTGCGCCATTCACCTCACGTTAGGCACGACCGAATTATCATATGTGAACGCTCAACCACTTTCGCTTGTGAGTAATGATCAGGTTGCCCGATCGTCTCGAAATGGAGACACAGTAACTGTCCTGTTAACTTCAATCGATAACCCTGCGGTTAGGACTTCCTAGACAGGTCAAAATCTCCGATCTCATTAAACCTGCTGGGCGGTATTTTAGAGTACTGATGAGTAATGAACAAGTTGAGCGTCGTTCTGTTAATTTCTAAGTCATTAGGAATGTTATATTCACATATTTCGACGTTTCTTTCGAAAAACCCTCCCGACGACTAAACCTTCCTGTTCTTTTTCAGTACTATCGTGGCGAATGCCTGGAAGAAGTACATTTGCACTACAGCTCCTGGGCTAGTTTGATCGTTCGCCTTTTTAGCGATGGTCAGCTGGAGACCGAATGGACAGCAGGACCGATCCCTGACGGATGGTTCCAATTTAGCCGTGAATTGATCATCCGATACACAATACAGGGAGAAGGAATAATGCCAAAAACTTCAGGTAGGTCATGTCTACAGTGTTAACGGATGTAGTGAGATGATGAGCTTCGATTAATATTGATTACATAACACAATGAGAGGGTAGGAGCACAGTCATCTGAAATAGCATGAAGCATGAAAGTTACAGGCGTGTTGGCTGGACACCTTAGCGTCATGTCCAACAATCTATCGATTATCATGAAAGGTAACTTTCGATTATATGATAACCGGTAGGCATCATTATTAGTCAATCATAAGCACATCGTTTCCGAGAAACACAAACATTCAGAAATCTCACAGTTATACTAATCACCACGATTTAGCCCGCTTAATTGAGTCAAGTAGATGCAATCGGAAACATCCCCACTACTAGTCTAAAGGATCCACTGGACAGGAATCTTCTTTAGATCACCAAAAATACGAAAATTCTATCGCCCGAAACCATGCATTATTTCAATGATCAACTGTGATCTAACCAGATATTTACAGGGCACATCGGTCAAAAAATGTCCACAGAGGTTTCCCAGCAAAATGATTTTCATTTGACGAGAAACATATTTGATTAAACAATTATAGAAAAATGAAGGTACAGTATATCGAGTGTGCACCAATTGAGAAAAAGTTGAAAAAACTGCTTTTAAAGTTCAGCTACGCGTAACCTTTTTAAAGTGAGCGGATTTTCGTAACCATGTAGAAAACAGAAAGTCCTTTAAGTAGTTATGGTAAATAGATCCGACGACGTCTGATGTACACAGCACATTGAAAGTTAACCGAAACCGATGCTCAGTAGAAGTCATCAGGCTTGTGAGACCAGCAGGTTAACCACAACGCTAGTTGTCTCATAATGAGCACGACCGAATACTCATGTCCGAACGCTCAATCCCAACATCATATGAGTGGTGTTCAGTTTGCCCGATCATTTTAACAGACTAACGAATAGAATCGCTCTGTTCAGTCCACTCGATACTTCTGCGATCAGGACTTCTCAGTTAGGTTGAAATCGCTGTCTGCACTGAACCAGCTGTGTGACCTAAATGTTTGATAGACGTTTCGAGATTTAGATCATTTCAGACAATGATAAGGAGCTCTAATTAAGGCTAAATTCGGTTCCTCTTTTCGAGGCGGACCATCCGGACGGCTCTTCTGAATGCGAAGGCTCTCATCAGCTGAGGGTAGTGTTCAGTCTCAAATACCGTTCGAATAACCCCCATGACTTCGTTCAAAGTAAACGGTGGTTTGACGAGCAGTCTTTTTCCGGTTAATCAATAACTAGTTAATTATACGATACTTCATGCCATTACCGCTATCAAGCGATCAAAATAAAAAACAGTTCATCAACTAACTATGTTTGAATTGAAAGTCTATTATATGTACTTACTCACCTTCGAAGTTGTCAAGTGAGTAACGCGAAACCATGGCAACCGTAAGTGTTGGACAAATTTTGTCCAGGAGCACAAGTGTCCCTTAACTGTTCTTTAGTTTTAGTAATGAGAGTAAATCTATAGCTGGATAAAACTGTATGCAATAACGACAAAACAGTTTTTCCTACAAACAATCAGAACAGTTGATAGTATGGTAACTAAAGGGAACAGAAAACGAAGACGATTCCGAAGGCTGACAAGTAGATCGCGTGACGAAGGCTCATCATGTCCGTTATGCAGTGTTCGTAGTATCTTAAACTGAACAGCTTATCATAACCTTATAATAAAACATCTATTTGTCTCAATCAATTAAGAACAGTGAACCCAAGATCAAAGAATGTATGTTACCACTCTCCAGGCCATTGACATGACTGACGAGCAGTGGTCTCTTCCACAGGTAGTTTTATATTGGTGAGGATAATTATGTGGTAACGGTACACACGCTACCTAAAAGCATCATAGTTTACCACACCGATACAAAGTTCTGACGTGATCGTATACATAGCAAGCCGCCTTCTTTGAATATCTTGTCAGTAATATTATATTTCGAACCTTGAATCTAAAGCTGAATGCCGTTGTTAATGGTAACTACATGCATTCTGTTCATTGCCACGTTGTCTCAGGAGCCACACAACTTCGGTGTGTGCAAACACACTTATCCACAGTTTCACGTACCATCAGGACCATTTATTTCCCGTTTTTCACAAATCTGGAAATAGTAATACACATTTTCAAAAGCAGAAATTTCTGCATTGTGTTGGTCAGGTTAATTCCATTCTGTATGCCAACCTTATCACATCAATTGTTGCCTAAGAGGATAGAAAAACACACCGAATGTTTCGGTCCCTAGATCGTAATAGCGCATAAGTTGACAGGCGTTCAGTGTAATCACAGGCGTTTAACCTGTGTCGGAATTACTGATGAGACATATTGTGTAAACAAACTTATGTTGAAATGGTGGTAGATTAGAGTTAATAGAATGGAATAAAAATCACGTGATACCGGCAATATCTGGTTGGACGTGTGACAGAATAACAATTGTTCGCTCCGCTTCCACCAGATGACGGTGAAAGCAGCATGGAGAAATATGAGCTGTCTGTACAGTAGTCGATATAGATTGGACTCACGACTGAGAAATCGCGCTGATAAGCGGTTGGGGACCATTCAGAGAAGAAATGCTGTATACATGACTGCCGAGGAGCGTTGACCTTAGAATCTGATGAGATCGTTAAGGCAATACATGTTCTAATTTGAGCTTCAGATTTCGATTCCAGTCACTAGCACGCTGAACTATCATCTACGATCATTTCAATTTTTGTTCCAGTTTATCTGTCATCGTGAATAGAACAGCGCCTGGAAACGACGCATGTCATTCTACAAATATGAGTCGCCGTCAAGTGACCCGTGGATCTCTCCTTGGATAGCGGATCTACAAAAACACCGTTCAGTATAATATGTCCTAATGACAACCTGTTCCGGTCACTGTTGAACGGACTCTCATTATGTTTGTTTTGTTCGTTTTTTGAGAACAATATGAGATCGTTTTGAGGTCAACATGCACCCCACTTGAGTTAACTAGTTTTCGGGACTAGTCACTTCGGACTGAAATTTATTCATAGACAGGCGCGGTGGAAGAAGTTTCGCATGATTAATTACTCACTCTGCTAGTCAAGTGAACATAAACTTCTCATCATCGTGTTTCCTTTAATGCACTTTTAATGACAGAATTGACAGGGTAACCCAGGGAGTTCAGTCTCCGACGGTGTGATATTTACAAGACTTTGACAACAAGAAGACGACGCCAGCTAGCGTCATTTAACCAGCAACGTCTTGTGGGAAAAGCTGACTTTCACTAACACACTTCACCATCGCGTACACTTAGTGAATGTTTGTTAACATATGGAAAATAAAGTAATTCGTTGTGTCTGCTTACGTCACAATACCGTTCGACTACATAGTGTAGTGAAAAGGCGTCCAATAAAGCACAATCCTTATTGTCCAACTCGCTAGTTACCATGCCACACGAGCGCTCGCGATTTTGAATCACAATTCCAGTCCACAACACCCCCTGGTTTCCGCTCGCACGTCGTGTGCACTTCTACCCGGTTTAGGTGTGTGATTGGCGCCTTCTACCCGGGGGTTTTCTGCCTGCTATTCCTTGGCCGTTGATCCGATTTCGTTGAGCGATAGCTTGTCCGATCGCTCGTGCTGTCCTTCGTCTGTCTCCTGTAGGCTTTGAACGTACTCTACAGCCGTGTCGATATATTCCTGAGAGTGTTGGAATAATCACGCCTTCAATTTGGTCATTCATTCTGTTTCGGCTGCCACGTCACGCCCGTTGGTCCGATCCGGTCGAGCGATGACTCATCCGGTAGCCCACGCCGTTCTCCATCCGCTCACCGTGGGTGTTTGAACGCACCTCCCCCCTGCGTTGGGGTATTCCGCCGTGAGCTGGAATGCTCGCGCTTCCTGCCTGACAATCCCCTACAATAGTAGCGTTCATTTGAGCTACCAAACACGGTGTATACGGGCGTTCAAAGCGATTTAATATATTGACCACTTTATTTGGCTTGCTCGATCATTTGCTCCTAACCTTGAAATCACCTCCAACAAATGATTGTGTTGTGTTTAGGGCACGACACCAGTGTAGTGAAAAGGCGTTCAATAAAGTATAATCCATATAATCCAACTCGCTGGTTCCCATGTCACGCGCGCTGGTGTTGATGAACCAGAAATCCGGTCCGCAACACACACCTGGTTTCCGCTCACACGTTGCGTGCACTTCTGCCTGGTTTGTGTGTGTGACCGACGCCTTCTGTCAGAGGGTTTTCCGTCTACAATTCTTCGTCCATTGGTCCGATCTCGTTGGGCGATGACTCATCCTGTCGCCCGTGTTGTCCATAATATATCCACTGTAGGCTTTGACCGTATATCATGACCGCTGAGTGTTCGAATAATCTTGCCTCCAATCTGGTCATCCATCCCATTTTGCCTACCATTTCTTATCCGTTGGTCCTATCTCGTTGAGCGATGGCTCAGTCAATCACCCGTGTTGTTTGCAGTCCTATCACTATGGGTTTCTGGAAGTGCCTCACCGTCGCGCTGAGGTATTCTACCGAGTATTGGGATACCCGCACCTTCGATTTGGTAATCCACTACACTAGATCTGCAGAATTGTAGATGCTTTCGCATCCAAAATTGGTATTTTCTAACGCATGACACCGAGTTGGACAAAAATGCGTCGCGGTGCTTACCGAGGGTATATAATAGAGAATAAGTACTCCAATCTTCGATAGAGAAAGACAGAGATAGACCAACTCGGTTTGAATTGATGAAAACAGAATATCGTCCTTTCTGTGATAAACTCAAACGGAGTACTTTGTTCATTCCATATCCCACCGTCTCCAATGAATCGAGGTATGCTGTAAGTTAACAGAAACAGTGAGGTTCGAGGTAGGCTCTATTGGGAAACAGTTAGTTAAATAATTATCAGTTTTTCGAGTAAAAGTAGCTTGTACAATTTACGAATTTGTACAAAATATGCAGTTATTCAACAGCCAAGTTGGTTTCACTTAATGTTAGAACCGGCTGGTCGATGTTAACCGCTTTTGTCAATTTCTTAAGCAAAGCTAACAGGTCTAGTCACGTAATGTCTCACAATCATTTTCCTCACAATTGGCTACTTAGACTACTTATGTAGGACGGTCGGTATGTCGTCTTCTTGTTCAAGCTAATAGACTTGAAGCTCATGGGGCCAGCACGGTGAAAACCGTTTAATGGCTCCACACTAGGTATGACCAGCTCTTTACAAACAGACAATTTGTTACAGTCAGTTAGGGTTAAGTCCAATGTTTTGCAACACAATAACTTTCGCCTTGGTATTCGACTGACCAGAGCTTCTTAACCAACTGGAAATCAATAGCCATAATGTAACCACTGAGCAAGTGGGATTCGAACTACTACAAATTATTCATGGTTTCAGACATACGAAAAGGAACAACAGTACTACTTCCAGTTTTCCTAAGGATGAGTGATGGGTGGCCTAAATCAGTGCCACAAATTCTGCGCTATTCACTATTGAATAGAAGCGTAGAGAGATTCACTGAAAATCTGTCGGCTGGCTCGAATCTGACAAAAGAAGGGTACACCTCATAACTGTATACACTACCTTTTTATGTGCACGTTAACTGAGTGTCCACTAGCTTAAAGTGAATGAACACGTTTATTATAGTTACTTTTGCTTACTTTTGAACATCGGTCGACTATTTAATTATCCGAAACACCTCTCACTGACCTAGCCATTATTGCACTCCATTCAGCATAGGTCCGTTGAGTACGCTTTGGCTGACCGCCAGAAACCTACATTGAGTAATTGGTGGTAATAAAGAAGGCAGGTTGATGAGTGAATATGTTTTCGTGGGAAAATTAACTAGGTAAGTCCGCATGTGAGAGCTAATAGATAAGCTTTATAAGGTCGCATGAACATGTAGCCCTAGTCTCGTCATCTCACGCGGCGCATCACGTGACAACCCCAAGACTAAGTGACGCTCACTGTCCCAACCTGCGCATGCCACACATCCATCGGCCCGGAAACCTTCCACATCGAAACGCACGCGCGCAATTACGCACACGTGGTCACCACCTGCACACTCAGCCAATTGGAACGCTCCAACTGGATGTTATTCAGTGCGGTCAGTACACAGTCAGGTATGACGCGGTTTGACCCGGATCGGAACAAGGAACAACACAACTGAACAGGACAACACACGGTCCGGACGAGCGCCACTGCATAAAGATCCAAACTATTTGATTTAACCTTCTCATTGACTACCGTTGAGATATCGTTATTTGTTTGTGGGTACTCAAGCTATCACGGTTAAGAGTTCCACCACAAACATTATCACATTGGTGTCGTAGCTCATACGTGAGCAGTCATCTGACCAAACAGTTGAAACGATTTTTTTTTTAAATCAAACCGTCAATGGTTCAACCTACAATGGACCATTTCAAGAACCGAATGACTACATATGTGTTTTACTACCGTCCACACCGACAAAAGTTTAACTAACCTGGCAAAGAAAACACTGCTATTTCCAGGGCGACTTCGCAGTTAGCGCCTTGTTCAGTTTTTACACAGCCATTCCCGGTATTCAAGATGCGATGCCCACTCAAACGGATCAGCAATACACATGGCTCATGTAGCATTCGTTTACTCAGTGGACGAGCAGAAGTCGCTTATGTGACTGTTAATGGGACACCAGTGCACACAGGTATAAATGTAAAACACTGCGTTCCCTTGATCCAGTTCACCAGTAACAATAGAAGACATACGTCGCGAGATGTTAACATTTCGTTTACTGTCTTCAGTCACGAACGTAAAACATTGGAATATATAGGACATACGGATAGCAACAACAATAGAGACAAACAACGATTGAGTTTACACAAAACAAGCACTGTTATCAGCCCCAGGCCAGACAAACTGCGTGAATCAACAGGTTATGCACACACAAGACCGGACGGCGAGTATTGATTAGCATAGCTTCGGAGAAGGCAAGCAACTTCGGATTCCGATTACGCAATATCACATGAAACGAATTGGCGGAGTCAACAACGTGACCTGTTTCCATGATGTGCTTTACTATGGCTGAGGTCGGATTTCGTCTCACTCGTTCTGTTGCGTCATGGCGCGCACCAACCACTTGGGCATATGTTCAGCCATTCTTTGTCGTAGGCACCGATCTGTTCTACCGATATAGACGTCACTGCAAGTGAACTGATAGATTACATGTGAGACAGAACATTTCGGTAGGACACGATTGTGAATAAGCTGAGAGACACTCCTAGTTGTGGTATAAATGTAGCGAACCGAGGATGAAAGTCTTGTTTTGCTCCTGCTGAATTTGAATCTGCCAGCCAATGCTACCTTATCTTAGCCAACTATGTTATCCACAAACGTGTTCCTTGTCAAATGTGCGCTTAAATCACAGTCTGCTGAATGAAGTTTATTGAACCTTCGAACATCCGAATAGATTTCATTCACCCAGGAGGTTCGATGTAAAGGGATATCTTTTCATAATAGAAGACTCATATTCTGAGGCGAAGGATTCATGTTATTCACAGAATTATGAACGTCACAGATTGTGGTGGCATTGTGACGATTGAGGCCGCAAATGTACCGCCAGTCTCCGACTGATGAATTGTAAACATACTCACAGCGTGCCGTCAACGAAGAGACGTCCAGTGCATTGGACAATAATAGGTTTCGTTTTGATTTGCATTCACTATCGTCTGGTTGATCAATCATTTGGTTTTTCATAATCTCCAGACATGTTGGTCTTCTTTTAGCTTATTTTCTTAAACACAACTGGTGGATTGCATAATGAACGTTTTATTTAGTTCTCCGTCCGTATTCACTCTTTTGTTCGTTGGCTGATGTACATCCCAAAATGAAACTACTTCTTCTCATAGATTTGAATATCTATCTTCCTATTTCAGATCCTACTCATAATCTCCGTATTTTTAATTTACGAGAAATAGGGGGTCTTACTTCCATACAGCTTTACCATCTGGTTAGCCAGCATTGGCAGGATAACCTATAAAAGCCTCCACTTACACGCGCACGGCTTCATTTTTTCGGACTCACATTGGATTCGGAGTGTATACATGGAACCACGAGAGGTGCAAAGCAAGACATTCGTGCTAACATTTATGCACAGTCGTTCTTTGACTCTGGTCATTGTGGTAGGCTGATCGGGAAGTTCGTGATTTGAACCTACGCAGTTAAAGCGCTCAAAAATCACACGTTCATTGTTTTGTTCAAAAGTGTATTATTAATTCGATCAAAATTGACACAACAAAACCCAGTAGATTGCTACCCACAAGGGACGGTGTGGGGCGTAGAGCACAGAAAAGTGCCATAATTGGTGTCAAATAATCGACAACGACTGCACTGTGAAATGAATGTAAGTCAAAATGTGTTCAAAGTCAACAGACGAGTCTGTCGCTTAGCAAATGACATCTGGTCAGTCCGCTGGGTCCGTCATCGGTCGAAGCGACAATGAGTGAGATAAATCAGCGCGGCATCAGAACCAGGGTTACAGAACACGGGAGTAGGACAAAAGTAGACATTCAAAAGGCGTCACGCAGCAACAGGGACTGGAACATGTCATGGATGTCAGTACGGAATTTTGACGTCCTCGAAAAACTCAATGCTACTCACAGTTGATTATTGTTTATACTTAGGTCCGCTAGTCAGGTTGTTAACTACCAGATGACTTCCTTATCTCAAGCTTTGCTCTTGCCGGTGAGAGTCAGCGGTGAATATCCTCCTTAAATTCCAGTAATTGATGTATACAGTAAGTCCGTCACAAGTTCAACTAGCTAACGGAGCTGCGATGCTGTCAAACTTTTTCAGGTTTCCCATTTGCTAGCAATGGTGTGGTTATTTTTTTATTGCGTACATTATTTTTACGCGAACCTAGCTTCCGATTATGGGTGGTTGCTACTGGAATGACAAAGAGTCCTGAAGGCATGTTAAGTCCATCAGCAGAGGATCTAGCTACATAGCGTACAGGTAACTAAGAAACGAATTAGCAGAATACAACCTAACACATTACATTACATTGTTAGAAGTGGATTGGTTAGTACACGTGATGGTTAATTGAATCTTTTTCATTAGGTTTCAGTTGCAAACAGCTAACAGAATGCCAATTTGTGTGTTTTTACCGTCCACCTTATCTACCTCTCACTCTATCTATTTGCACTTACGACATCAGGATAAACAATGTTGACGAAGTGGTAGTCCATACACAAGTGCTAGACGAATTAATTTCACAGGTCCAGTACAACATATTTGTTTTATGTACTTGATCCTCAACCAACTGATGGCAACATGGCTGTGGTGTGGAGTTTTTGGTTGCAAAGCTAACAGAGAACAATGTGTGCAGCTATTTGTCAAGCTCGTTCATTTTTGCTGGTCACATTCACTACATAATGTAGCCTAAACCGATTAGGATTGTTTGCTGGGTTTTCTGAGTGGAGTCTTTGGCTCTGGTTATGTTTCCCATGTAAATGCACAATAGCTGAGAATCCTCCGTGCAAGATATTTTTAGTCCCATATATTGTTTGTATGTGGGTCTCCAGGGCATAAGTCGGTGGCGGATAAGTCGAACAAAAGTTATCCATTCAGTCTGTAGTAGTTAAGCGAGCTATAATCTACGCCTATGCGTGGCCAAATGGTGCGTGAGTATTTTTTGGGGTTAAATCGGGCACTTATTGCTAATCCTATCATTTATGTCCTTTATTAACGATTTGTGATGAGTCGTAGGTTTCAGGTTACTGTCATATTGTTAGACATGGGCTATCTTCTCCTTTAAAACAATTACCCCCAAGTGATGAAATCGATATAAAACTGGTTCGTACTAGTGTGTAGTGAGGCAACAGATTGATATCCACATAAAAAGTTCATGCTGTGGATTAAAGTTTCCGGGCAGCTTTGGTCCCTATTTATACCTAGTGAGTTTGTAAGTAGTGTCCAGATCGGGAAGCCATCTGGTTTACCTCCGTTCTTACACGCAGTCTGATTAAGAGTATTCTCATAGGCAGATTACAGAAGTAGTTATTTTGCTTTCGAAAAATGGTGAATCGGGTAATCAATTCAGTAAATCCCTACAGAAGATTTTGATTGAGGAAACGATTATGTTGACGCCAGTTCATTTACCTTCTATCACAACTTTCACAGATCGTTATACCAACTTTTTTTAAAGTTCCGCATCATCCTACGGTATTGAAGTAACTGTGAAGCGTTTCGGGAGTTTCTGGAATTGTAATGAAGTATTTCATACTTTCACCCATACGTAAACTAGGTTATGTTGTACAAATGTTACTCGCTTTCGTAATTTTCCCTTGGCATAGGCGAGTTCTTTACGGATTCTGCTGGTCGTCGCTTGATCCGACGGATACGGAACCAACGTCCCGATTGGAATACGTCTTTCGTGTTTCAAGAAAAACAACCAGTGGCTGGAAATTATTACCCAATTGTCAATCGAATCATGCTGAAGGGAAG
This sequence comes from Paragonimus skrjabini miyazakii, assembly GCA_014338405.1. Classification (NCBI taxonomy): domain Eukaryota; kingdom Metazoa; phylum Platyhelminthes; class Trematoda; order Plagiorchiida; family Troglotrematidae; genus Paragonimus; species Paragonimus skrjabini miyazakii. The sequence continues at coordinate 1,305 of JTDE01014799.1, read as the reverse complement.
TCCACCGGGTGGACGAACCGGGGACTATTTGGATTCGCGTCCTGCCATGGGTTTTGCTGTCTATACCGACCGAGCGCAAGGTGGAAGCAGTCTTCGGGATGCTCAAGTCGAACTGATGATTCACCGAAGACTAGTCCGGGATGATGGATACGGCGTGGGTGAGGCGCTAGCAGAGCAGGGAGCGGATCGACGAGGTAGGCAAATCTAAACGATCTAACCGTACAGTGCAATTTAACGGTGGTTTGTATTTTAAAAATACTCGAACTATCAGGCCTACTGTTTCACCAACCGTGGTTCAGCATAAACATCGAATGAGTTCGTCTGAAATACCGGTCAACATGTAACAACCGTACATACTTGGACTGCGTGAATGCCGGTTCACGCTATGTCCTTAGTTTCATTTTTTGCCAAAAACTACAAGCAGCTATCGTAACGCATTAAAAACATTTAGTATTTTCTAAGCGACCAGTGCACTTGTTATAAGAGAGTCCATGGAGAGACAACGAGAAACTTCGCGTAGCCGAGTTATCCCAGAACCAATTCATTTTCGAGTCATTTTCGAAATCAATTTCGAAACATAAGTTACACCAAGTACAAAAAACAAATCAATAGCAGCGTTTAAATCAATTTACCAAAGACCAACATTGTTCCGCGCTAAAAAGTAATCAACTGACTATAATACAGTTGTCCAGATACAAAAGTCTCTCACCGACAAATGAATAGACCCGAAAAGTAAAGTGAAGTGACAAAAATGTGGTCAAAAATATCGATTTTGTACTGGCAATACTTTGTCGTTATTTGAAAATGTTTCATTCCCTAACTACCAAACTAGTAAGTGGGTTAATCTCTCCTGTGTTGTGAGCTAAAAATTAAATCGTATCAAAGATTATACTTTTGGAAGAAGACGATCTGACACCTTAACGGGTGGGTGAAATAAAATACAACAGTCTAGTTTTACAAAGATCTGGTCGATGAAAAACCAAAGATAGTTTTTGTTTAGAGACGGCCATAGTACGGGGGGAAATAATTGTGTTTTACGTTACAAAAATGTGAAACTGTCCACTGGTTTTTTTGTCCGTCTATCTTCAAACATGTCCTCAACATTAGGTTTCTCTCCAGATTTCTCGTTCAGTTCACCCTTACAGACCGAAATATTTGCTCCAGGATGATAAGTAACAGAGTATGTATGCCAAAATGAATCCTATCACATAACAGGGCGTTCCGTTCCTAGTTCACATAGGTGGTCGTAATATATTCATCAGCTTTTAACAGGGATTGACAATCACCCCGTAATTGTTGTTTCAG
>JTDE01014798.1:0-19093 GCA_014338405.1 Paragonimus skrjabini miyazakii | reverse complement strand
AGGTGAGATATTTACTTTTCATATACATTGATTCAAATAGTACCGTATTAAATCCAGTTTCCACGAGCGCCTTCTCATTAACCGTTTCGAAGATAGATTATCTTCTCTACCGTTGGATATTGAGATAGGCATTTTTGGATCATCAGATTACGCGTAACTCGTTGTGAACTTGAATCGTTAGCGAACGATTCAATACTGAGGACATCATGAAACTTTTACTAGCTGAGTTTCCTAATTCTTGTAGTTTACATTGCTGACATCTAGTTTTGTAGAATTCAAAACAAATTGATCTGGTTCGATCAGATTTGATCCAGTGCAATCAACGGAGAAATAAAATTATTGAAAACACTGTTATTCCGTAGAAGCCAAAAGCAACACAGTCGCTCAGGCAACTCCACATTTGGAAATTGTTGTTTGAGAATAATTCAGCTCCAGGTCTCTCGCATACATCAAGCATTTGATGATGCATAATAAACTCAAATTCCGTACTGGAGCTGCTGACAAACTTTACAACGCTCCCTCTGTCCTCGCCACTGAATGATCCTCTCAACACCCAACGTGACAGTGGCTTCCGTCTTCTGAACTGTTTCATAAACAGCCACCCTCGTAAGCAGTGTTGGGCTGTGGTTTTGTATTATTTGTTTGGTTTATCCTAACAGATAACGCAGGGTCGAGACCACCTTGAGTTCAGTTATGCTTAAATACCTACCATCCGACTGCACGGAACCTTCCTACCCAAATTGCGTTGAATGTGATTAGGTTTCATGAAAATTGGCCAGGTTTAGTAGTGCATGCTGTGTCTCATCAAGGTAATTACCATCCATTTCCATTGATAATTCTGTCTTGCTGGTTATAACGGAGTTTACCATGTCCTAAAGCAAATCGTAACTTGAAAGCATTTTCTCTCATTCGGACAAACGGTACCAACATTCCATCAGGCAAAAGACCAATAAAATAATTGAGGGGAATGCAACCGGTTTTAGCTCATCTCGACTATTTCACTTGTTGCACAACCAGCGTAAAGCTACTCGAGTTGTTGCAGTTAGAAGTATGAGCTCCATGGCCGGTCAGAAAAATAGTAACTAAGTAGTAGTCGCTTGCTAAAACTGCGCACAGTTGTTTTGATTTGCAACCAAAGTTTCTCATCTCCGCGGAAGTTTGAAAGTCTCACTATTTGGCTCACCGTTCGTAAAGTAGGGCCGGTTTTGGCTCGATAAGCTTTACACCGACTTTTGTGAAAGTCACTGTCCAACTAGTTAGTGACAAGTGGGCTGTACTCAGTCATTCACTGAGTCTGGAGTTTAAAAACTCATGCATTCGCTCACTATTCCACTGACCAACATGAGCACTCAAGGTAACATTCAATCGGCTACTCTTGTCACTAAGCCGAAGTGGTGGATACGCAACATCTGTGACCATATAGGGTTTGAACGTTCAAACGAAGGCATAGTGTAACGACTGATAACATTGCCTATAATTTCTAGGCGAATAATTAGGCAATCGTAAGTTTATCAGAAATCTGTTTGAAAACAGGCCGCACGTAGTTGACCACTGAATGCAGCTCTCCCATTTATGTAGTCGATAAAAGGTGACTTCTACCTAAACGAATGATGAACATGAGTTTCGCTGTTGATATTGTCCAACAACAGTGCAGACGTGCATGAATATTCCACAGCTGAACTCAGAGGTTCGTGGTGGCAAAGCAATCCATATTGTTGTGGAACAAAACCAGGAAAGCAGAAGTTAACGGGGCATAAAACCAAATGGATAAAGGGAAATTAACGGCAACAGTAAACACGTGCGTAAGCTGCCAGATGAGAATTCATGCAAGCGTAGAGGAGTTGAAAGAAAAAGATGAACCACACAAAAGACAGCAGATAGATTGATCGAGTAAAGAAGTGAGCAGATGGATGAAAAAACAGTGATAACAAACTAACCGAGAAGTCCTGATCGTGGTATTATCGACTTGACGAACCAGATTGATCCCGTTCCTCCTTCTTCTGAGCTAATAAGGTAACAGAAACGCTATTTACACAAGCTTGAGAGTTTGCATTCGATTACTCAGCCATGCCTGTTACGTGTTCGGTATCGTTGGGGTTAACACGCCAGTTTCAAAAGCACAAGGGTCTAAGTATGATCGCCGATCCGGAGAAATAATTCCACCGCTGATGTGCTATAACCACAGCGAAACTCCAGCTTATTGGTCCCTTTCGAAGTAGTTGCCAAAAGAAACGCTTACCTAAACGTGACCAAGGCGATCACGTGGGTAGTTGTAATATGTGAATGATATGAGGCTGTGAACATTCATCGTTCATGCAAAACATGCCGACTTCACTAAATCGAGACAACCAATTTAGCGGATATCCGGAAGTTCAGATCATGGGATCTTGAACTAAATCCTGCTTTCGAAATGGTCAGACCAGCCGAACAATATTCACATTGGTTTGTGATTGATGACTCGGCACTGAATACTCGGTCATGCCTATTGTGAAATTTGTAAAGTTTCAGTTAACACACAAATCCTACAAGCACGAGAATCAGAGTGCGAAATCCGATCCGGACAAGGGTATGCACTACTGACGAGCTTGAACAAGAACGAAGCTCCAGTCTAGTTTTTCATTTCAACATGATGACTAACCAAAGCCATTATGTGAATGTGAACGCTGCGATCAAGTGCGGGCGCTGTTCAATTTTTAAGTGCTTCAAATCCCCGAATATTCACCACTGATTAAAAACACGCTCACTTCACTCGATCAAGACAGCTACTTCAACCCAACTGATACGTACTGATCACGCGTTTGTTGAATGAATAGTTCACAGGTAATTAATGCAAGCAAATTTCTGTTTATCAAGGCAAAGGAAAATCTACTCATACAAGCATTGGTTGGGCGTTCACATCCGATTATTTGGTCTTGTCTATCGTGAGATTGATGTCGTTGTGGTTAATACACTATTCTCACAAGCACGAGGGTAAAAGTGTGAACTCCGTTCCGGACAAAAATATGCACTATGGATTAGCTCGAATAAGAGCCAACCTTGAGTCTAGTGCTTCTTTTTGAAGTGGGCTAGCCGAGGATGTCATTTGAATGCGAAGGCTGCTATCAGGTGTGGGTGGTGTTCAGTTTTGTAATAATCGAAATTCGCAAACATTCTCTCATGGTCTAAACCATGCTCTGTTCGTTCAGTCATGACGGGAACTTCAACCCAACTAAAAGGTCCAGATCACGGGATTTTCGATTGGATTGAACAGACTGATTCAGTTCATTCTCCTTCCGAAATAATCAAGCTCGATGAACACCATTTGTACAAGCTTGCGGTTGGGCGTTCGCACTCCTTTCTACAATTATGTGACTTCGAATTTTGTTCTTTTGTCGCTTACTTTTCTTCTTACCCCTGGTTGATCACTATGTGAATGTCTTTTTTCTAGCGCTATTTGCATTTTTTCACAAGTTTTCCTCCTTTACTCACATCTGTTTTCTTGTCTTTTTTCATCTCATGAAGCTCCGCTTCCCATATTTTCAATCGACGGTTTTCCACACTCTGTTCATTGACTTAATGAACATTCATCTGGATTATTTCCCAGCATCTCCTGATTTCATTTCAGAGTGTTAACCCTTCGTGCGAGTATTTGTTTCTCACCCACTGAGATAAATGCGACGAACCAGATGGTGAATTATGGAGTCTCCGCTATTAAAAATTGGGATTAGCCACGTACCTCACTACATATGTCGTATGCCTCCAAAATTTCTGAAGGTGATCTTTACGTTGCCCTTGCAAGAGCGTTCGTAAAAGAGATAAATGGTGTCTGAAGTAAGACGAACATATAACATTAATATCCCATGAAATAGTGCTCAGCACACAAAATGAAGTCGGCCCGGATTTCACACATCTCCCGCCACGAATTTTGTTGTAGTCATCTTGCACCACAAGCGAGAGGTACGTTGGTTTCAGCTATGACTAAAAAGCTAGTTGATAGAAATTTGTAATGCGCTGTTGATTGCATTACGTATTGTGTGCCCGTTTGCTCCATTCCCATCTATCTTAAAACCATGAACATTACGACCAAAATCTCTTCAATTGAGAAACCTCGCACACTGATCGCCGAACCGTATTCATTGTCGAAATGTAAAAGGCCAAACCAAGAAAACGTTCGCATGCGCTTTTTAATGCACTTGGCGAATAATTTGGTAGTCAGTATGGCAGTTTATAGGGATGTCAAAAAAGTAGCTGCTGGAATTCAACTTCGTGTGCAAGACATCTTGCAACCCCGCGCATCAACAGATGAAACGCTCATAGTCAATATCTGAACGATGCCTATTAGCAGACACACGTAGTTTTTGTTACGTTAAAATAAATGTAGAGACAAAAATTTCAGGGAAGTGATAATTTTGCATGACGAAACAGTAAGGGACGTTACTCCGTTCGTTCCTTCGGATTGGCTGTTTGTGTTGCTGGTTTACTGCCATGAGAATTGTACATGAGATCAGGCCTTACCAGCAAATTCATTCTTCTATATATTCTTCGCGTCGTGCGTCCCCGTTCCGTTCTTTGGCTCCTTGAAGCCGTCGCTTGGTGAAATAACACACTTTTGAATCCAGCTTCAAAGAATAATTTTGTTTATGACACGGTGCTAAGAGAAATGTCGAACAGCTGATGTGTTACTAGTTAACAGTAAGATGATATATCGGTGTAGCCGTTAGCCGAGTTCAAAGATGTCGATAATCGTGCCTTAGTTATGAGAGAATTAATTGGTAAGGTTTAGAACAATCGGTTTCAGTCTCTTTCCAGTAGCCCGCCTCATGCCGCCAGAGAAGTGTATGTTCCCACGATTTTTCTCATCGGCAGCAGATATGGACTACTGGTTTCATGACACTCAGGATTACAAATTGCGATGGGTCGAGCGGGGAAATCATTGAGGAGCATTAATTTACTTGCCATCCCTTCAGTTCTGTAAAATTGCGTCGACTGAGAGATAAGCCAAGAACAAAACCAACAATATTACTTGAAACGCTGTGGGTCAGAAGTGGCTGATTGGTTGCAAAGGAAACAACTGAGTGAAACAGGCACATACCCTCAGTGGTGATATTTTCATCGATAGTAAGTGAGTTTATAACACCTCGCTGAGAGCAGTTAACACGGCATGCGGCCTGCCCGATATGTTTCTGGAATACTTATGAATTTCAGTATCCAACGATTATGGACTATCTCATCGAAATGTTACATTAATGTTGAACACCAATTCGGGTTCCTGTTCGTCCACCAAGAAGCAGAACGTGATCCAAGAGAAATTAATTGAACTTTCTCATATCTAGTGCATCTAATATCAGGCCATAGACTGCAATACCTTGTAGTTTGAATCTTCTCCATTGGCAACACTTGAAAAATTTCAAACAGTATCTGGATGACGAGGGAGATGTGAGATATGAACCACTGATTTTGAACGGCAACAACGTGAGACAATCAGCAAGTTAACAAAAGAGGCGGTTTGACAAAGTAAACATTTAAAACACAGGCAATCATCCGTTTTATGGGATTCGCCCTCAAGGCCGTTCAACAGGCAAAACGGTCCCTTCGGCACGAATCCTCAATGTTTACAAATTTTTGAGATAGTAAATTGGAATTTCAAACAAAGTACTCACCGTACACCAATTGCAAATAAATGGCGTCAATGGTAAAGTTGGAATACAACGAATGAATCCCAAAAGTAGTGGTTTGGTAGTGAACAATTTCTCCAACATTTTTCCGAAAATAACCCGTTGTTCGCATTAGCTCACTCTTGCATGTCTTGTAAATGCGATCGTTCCTATTTTCGAGATGAAATACGTCATCCCATAGCCTGAGAATGCCTCTTTTTGCGGCGTTTTAAAGATATAGTTGAGATGGAAATACGCGACTGCACAGTGTTGGCATTGCAATTCAACAAGAACACTAACACATTTGATAATGAAACAACAACGTTTCCAGCTTCCTTTTCTATATAGTATCCATACTATCCCTCCTAGTTTGCAAGATTTCAGGTAGATACTGGTCAATGGAACGTGGCTCTTAGAAATTGTTGGAACTGACGTTATCAAATGGCTGTTTCCATCTTCGGTGTATATGGAACGACGTAAGAAAGGGATATCAAGCGCCACTCTATCATCGATAATCTTCTGAATTGAGTTTTATTAACTCTACTGCATTGTTTCCAACTAGACTGAGCTCCAATAGTGTTCAAACGGAACAGTATACAGAAACAGGTGAAATCAAGCTGCCTGCCGATCACCGGGGGATATACCTCTCGGCCAGTCACACTATGATGTTTAGAAAACCAAGTATCTATTGCTGTGCAGAAAAATATTCCAGTCAGCATGACAATCAACGGACTCAAAGATGATGATTACGATGTACCCCAAACGCTTCAAATACAGGTTTTGCATCACTTTCCGCATGTCTTCGTTCCCTACATTGTTTATGGGAATAGTGTTTTGGAATAAGCAGCTACTAAACGTTATATGCTATACAGGTGTGAATGTGAAAACAGAATGTGATCAAAAATGGAAACAACTAGCTCACAGTAGTTCGTGAACTTGTGTCACTTAGAGTTCCACCACACTGAATGAAGTGTCCAGGCGATATGATCTGTCGTGTAGTTCCCAGGTAAATTTAGAAATCATAACGGAGATAATTACGACGACAGATGAGTGTGGAAATGTTCGGAAATAAATGCGGATTCCGTTAACCGTTAACTCTCCCAAATATCTGAGCACACGCGACACTGAACGCAGAGAGAGACCACAGTGCTCTCGACCTCGAGAGTCAATTTTTATTGTTAATTGAATCAACTCACACGATTTAAACGAGTGTGTATTTGAATTTGAAGAAGGGGGAAAATGCGAAAAGTAGTGAGAATTACGGAATACAAAATGCTGTACAAAACGCTACACGAGTTAGAACATATACGGCATGCTCAGACACTCATCATAATCTACGTCAATCGGGTAAATCAAGTACCAGTTTGAACGCGTACTGCATTCTGAGACGTTGTTGATAGGCTGAGTCAATCGGGTGGAGCAGCTACTAGTGGGAGCTTATGCTGCTTGTCCAGACGTTATCCACAACTCACGTGAGCGAGGTTGGAGCATCCACTCGTATGAACTTATAGTGCATACCCAGACGTTCTTCATAGCTTAGGTGAATCAGGTTGGGATAGGCCGTAGTGTGAACGCATGCTCCAAGCTGAGACGTTATTCATAGTTTCAGTTAATCCTGTTGGAATAGCGCCTAAATTGAACGCATACAGCCTGCTGAAACTTCTGTAGCGACCCAATTCGTTATTGCCAACTATGTTAGAGTTACGATTGCCAATTGTACTGTTTTTGTTCTCAACTTTTGTGTGTACTTAAACATTTGTTCAAGTGAGTAGAGATATCGACAACTACCCTGCGCACACGAACATACAACCCCGCTGCGTGCACGCTCGTCGGTCCGCTCTGTTACCGTTTCGTAGTTGTAACCGTTTACTCCCACGTTGATCTCGCAGGTCAACAATAGACTCTGTTTACACGCTGTATTTTTCTCAACCGGTTGTCTTCGGTTTGCTTGATCCTGCAGATTGGTGCACCCGCGTAAATCGCATATTATAGTACACATTTGATTTTGGTATTTCCCCCTCATATTACGTTTTCAGCGCGTACAGTTTACACGTATAAATTTATTTAAATTTCATATCGTTTGCATCCATTCGGTCGCCAGGGACATTACGCCTGAATGTTCGTCTTCCGTGTCACTGACCAAGTTAGCCGTTCCTGCTTTCAGAGATCTTAATTCAGAACGATGGTTTGTCGTGTTAGAAATAGAGCTTAACAACCGACATATAACAAGTGATGCGGACAAGTTCTCCTAACTTACACCACGTCCACCCCGAGATATGTTAAACTTAGTTAGTGATATCTTGCTAGGCTCAGCAACTGATCGCTACTAGTCAGCTAAGCAAACGATTCTGAAAGAAACACAACCGTCTGATAAAATGCGTCTGGAACAACCGTTCCAACGTTCATAGTTGAGGTACAAGAGGCTATCGGTTCTCCTTCGAGAAATGCGACAGGTAGTGGGCAAGTCGCAGTTGTCAGTGTCTCTTACAAGAGTTGTGGATGCAGCAACTGCCTGAGTAGACACAAGGGTTATTGTCCTTGTTACCCGCACGTCCGTTAAGTGATCTGGCGGTTTCTGCCGATGCAGTATATGACCAGTTTCGAGGCACGACGCAGTCACCATTAGTGCGGCGGGTGGTTGCCTCCAAGAGTACCGTGGATAGTTCGTTAGCCACGGAGGACGCCGAAAAAGCAGTGCAGCGCAAGGCATTCGAATGTCGCCAACGCATTTCTGCGGAATCAAACGCTAAGACAGCTCAGCTGAGACGTCGGTTAGTGAATATTTGTGCCAGCATTCGGTACATTAAGTCACCTTCGAAAATTCCTCCGACGCGTGCTCGAGCACCGCCCGAAATAAAAACTAGTGATCCTTGTTGGTACCATGAGACGTATGGTGATAACGCTAAACGGTACCGATCACCATGTAGCCGTCGTGGTGGCAAAAGTTTAAACTAGTAGGCCGGCATGTTTAAGTAACGACAGCCACAGGCCAATTGAACAAGAGTCGCCTCTTCTCTCTAGGGGATTTACCTTTAAAAGGCACTTCTGGACAACCAAGTTTTACTGCTGATGTAACAGGATTGTCTGAACAAGATGTGTCATCGTGTCTTGGGATACAAGACATCTCGGCTCATGAGTCCTCCGGGCTCAACAATAGGTATAGTTATTTTACATTATTTCTTATCTATCGTTTAAAAGACATTTTTGTGTGCCAAGAAGCACCTTAAATCACTACCTCGATCTCATCGACAGCTATTTAACACGCACGTACAGGGGGTTCTTTTGGTGCAAACGGAGTGCCCGCAGCTAAATTGAACGACTGTTGTCTACCTTATCGCATGCGGACAGTCACTACCGTTAGGCTTCATTTTTGGCAGTTATCAGCAGATTTTTCAATGTATCGCCTGTCTATCTTCACCTTTTAGATCCCCAGATCAACGTTTCTGAAGTATAATGAATTGTATAAGCGAAAAATATTGAAGAAATGTCTGAGTAAGCCGGCTGCAGTATATGTATTTATTGCACTTTCAGTCTATCGCCAATGTAGGAACTAGGCTGTTCGCCAAGTATCACTTCATAGTCGCACACGGAAAGGGCAATCCTGCGAGCCAAATCGTCCATCTGTTCTCCAACGTATATCAAACATACGAGTTGTATATGGTCAATACACTTGGATTAACTATCAAACATTGCTGATTCTCATCTATCCAGAAGATGAAATCGCTGGCGTAGTCCGGTTGACCTGACCCATGAAGTGGGTATCAGAATACAGCATGCGTTCACACTAGTGGCTATTCCATCATGATTAACTGAAGCTATGTATAACGTCTCAGAATGCAGTATGCGTTCACACTAGTAGATGCTCCACCAGATTGACTCTGGCTATCAGTGACGTCTCAGCATGCAGTACGCGTTCACGCTAGCGCATGCTTTACCCGATTGACTTAGGTTATGATCCGTTTCTGAGTATGCCGTGTATGTTCAGACTCGTAGCTGCTTCATCCGATCCACTTTTCCCATCAACAATGTAGGGAACGAAGACATGCGGAAAGTGATGCAAAACCTGTATTTGAAGCGTTTGGGGTACATCGTAATCATCATCTTTGAGTCCGTTGATTGTCATGCTGACTGGAATATTTTTCTGCACAGCAATAGATACTTGGTTTTCTAAACATCATAGTGTGACTGGCCGAGAGGTATATCCCCTGGTGATCGGCAGGCAGCTTGATTTCACCTGTTTCTGTATACTGTTCCGTTTGAACACTATTGGAGCTCAGTCTAGTTGGAAACAATGCAGTAGAGTTAATAAAACTCAATTCAGAAGATTATCGATGATAGAGTGGCGCTTGATATCCCTTTCTTACGTCGTTCCATATACACCGAAGATGGAAACAGCCATTTGATAACGTCAGTTCCAACAATTTCTAAGAGCCACGTTCCATTGACCAGTATCTACCTGAAATCTTGCAAACTAGGAGGGATAGTATGGATACTATATAGAAAAGGAAGCTGGAAACGTTGTTGTTTCATTATCAAATGTGTTAGTGTTCTTGTTGAATTGCAATGCCAACACTGTGCAGTCGCGTATTTCCATCTCAACTATATCTTTAAAACGCCGCAAAAAGAGGCATTCTCAGGCTATGGGATGACGTATTTCATCTCGAAAATAGGAACGATCGCATTTACAAGACATGCAAGAGTGAGCTAATGCGAACAACGGGTTATTTTCGGAAAAATGTTGGAGAAATTGTTCACTGCCAAACCACTACTTTTGGGATTCATTCGTTGTATTCCAACTTTACCATTGACGCCATTTATTTGCAATTGGTGTACGGTGAGTACTTTGTTTGAAATTCCAATTTACTATCTCAAAAATTTGTAAACATTGAGGATTCGTGCCGAAGGGACCGTTTTGCCTGTTGAATGGCCTTGAGGGCGAATCCCATAAAACGGATATTTGCCGAAACGATATTGATAATAATCACTTTCCAGAGAATTTTAACGCAACACGGCGGTGGATCAACTCTGGGTCATGTGGTTGCAGACATTCTTGGTTGGCTTGTTGGTTTTTCAACGCAGTGTCGCAGTTGTGGTAAATTTAGCCACATTCTTTCCGTTTGTCACGGTCCAAATTGTACTTTTGTATAACCCAATGGTAACGATGAGAATTTGGGTTCCGACTTTGATTCAATTGCTCTGGCAGCTAATTTTGTAGATTCTCCCAGTCGATTTAAACGAACCCAATTACTTATTAATTTTGTTGAACATTCATTTATTTTGGACACTGATAGCGTTGATTCATTCTACTCTGTTTAGTTCGTTGAGTGTCTGGAGACGGCAATCGTAGAACCCTCTAAATTACCCGCGGAAGGCATAACGGGAAAGCTTTAACAATTCTTTTTCTTGTCAAATCACACTTTCTGACTTTCAGTCCAGCATTAGCAGTTGCTAGCATCCGGTTATTGACTACGGGTCATCAATCGTTGGTCCAGAAAATACGAAACTTTGAACATTTCTGTTCCATAGTCCTCGGATGCACGCACGTCACAAAGGGGCAACTTATGCCTTCAGTTATAGGGCGTACGTGCACCAAGTTAACGCTTTCTCAGATATACGCAACGACTACCAGACGCGATACAAAAATACCGATAATTGCAGGAGATCAAAAATATACCACACGATAATTACAATAGGTCTCGATCAGCGCTAAACGACACCGATACGCGAAGTATCTAGGAAGGTTGAGGATCCGACCGTTGAGAGCGCGAGCAAGCTGGAAGGGTGTGTCTGGCGTGTTCGGCGCGCATCGGCCGACAAGCATGCAGACAAACAAACGCGATCGCATGCAGCAAGCAGACGACAGGCAAAGATCCTTAAGAACCCATGTACAATGTGAGCTAAAATTTTGGGAAGGATTTTACACACCATATAGTAGGCAGACGGGGATATCTCCAGGTCACCAGATAGTGTTCGAAAGCTTCTGGCGTTATGTGTTTGGATCCAGTTCTGCTCAAACTCAAAGACAGCCCAATCATTGTGTATCGACCAGTCGTTACTATCCGGTTACGCAAACCAGTCGGTAAAGAGATCGGCCAAATATCGAAGAAAATGATAATAACGCCCGTGCAATCTTCCATGTCGTCTACAGTCATTGTGACACCGACTAAGTGTAGTGGAACATATTTGGACTACAATAATTCCCGATAAAAAAAATACAACGAATGAAATCAAGGACTGGACTCACAAGAGATTGATGACGTTTGTGAGGCGTCCAAGAACGCTGGAAAGTATTCGGATTGTTTCAAGCGTAACTGGAGATGCGAAGTGACAGAGCTGAAATTTAATCCAACAAATAGGATGTTTGGTTTTGGTGGGTAACTCGAAAGTTGATTTGAATTGTCTTGCTGCTATTGTCTTCTTGTATTTTTCTTATTAATGCTTTGAGCACCAAACAGTTGCATACGTTTACTGTTAATTGTCACCGAATAACATGGATAGGAATTTTTGGATTAAATTATGTCTGTTTCTGTATCGATTCTATATGGCATCTTGTTTGTTGCTTATGAGAGTAACCCGGGTCAGATCGAGTAGTACTGGGACTCAACAAACACTCACTGAGGCGGTGAGCGTTTGCGGCCGCTACGGGCGCAAAATATCCATACAAAATGGCATACAATGCTACCAGCGCCAAAGACGTTAGCACTTCAAATGCCTAGATGGACACCACTACAAAAATCTCGCTTGTTCAGCTCTGAACTTTATATTCATGAGCTGCAGATTCCATGACCGTCAAGACGTCGCTGTACCGCTGACTGTTCACGCGCGCTCCATGAAAATTGAAGCAAAGCAGAAATCTCGCGGCTGTAAGTGCGAGACTCAGCTTGACACAGTTTGCCTTTCCATTTCTTCCTTGGGGATTAGGCTGGGGGAGTACAAACGTACCTTGTCAGGAATGAAGTTGAAACTTCAGTCTTTGAATGAATATCTCGCAGTCGCTCTCCTTGTGGTTGCAGGCACCAAGAAGGCAGTTGCCCTATCAACTTCTCAGAATAAGGAGGCAGCAGCCAACATGAAATAGAGAGCCCTCAGAGATAGAAGAGGTGTTTCATGGGGTCGATTCCTCTCAAAGTCCTCTCTAATCGAGCTTGTTAAATTAGTCCTAACATCTTCATTCTCTTCGGACGTTGACAACCTTTGACTGGCAAGCAGGCCACACACTAAGATAACCAAAACGTCGCTGGGCGTCTTGGCAACTTTGTCTGTCATACTTAGTCCTGAGACTATAGTGGGAAAAACGGTTGCTTTGAAATCTGGCAGCGCTCACTTGAAAGGCGTGTGTTTCGACCGCTCTTGGCAAAAGAGAGTGAGACATAAAAATCGGAGTAAAAACAAGTCATGGCAGACCAGAAACTACAGCTTGAGACTAAAATCGTCGTGTTTGCCTCAGTAGTACCCACTCCAACCTATGTGCCAGTGGAGGAACGCAGGGATGCCCTCTTCGTAGTCGCCATCCCAACGACAGACTCCTCAAGCTTGGACACCACTGTTTAAGACATCGTACCAAGTTCGTCTCTCCTGTGACTGAAAGAATATTTTGTTTGTCCGACCCATAGGGTATTTCTATCGGTGACCTCATTAAACAATGCACATTGCCCCTGCATTTAAAGAACAAAACATCAAAATTTCCTTGAGTGAAAAATCCAAACACCCTCCGAAAAAGAGAAATTTCACAAGTGGCAGAGGCCGCAAGCAGCGACACCTAGAATGGTGATCAGGCGTCTTGTGGGAACGCTGATATATGCACAAGCCGTGACCTTGCGTCCACAACTTGATAAGAGGGCCAACAGAGCCACTCGGCTGCACAAACTGCATTCCACCCCATCACCACCATCTTCAATTCTGGGTCTTCCCCCCAAGTTTTTCCTCGCACTCTCCTCTATCTTTACTTGCCAAGTCATCTGGAGAAGTAGCTCTCAAATGTATGTATACGAACTTTCTGAGTTTTTAATAAATTATCAGAAATCGGACAGCTGAATCATGACACACAACAGAACATATCTGCTTTCACGGAGACCTGGCTCACAGGTGACATCAGTGACGGTGAACTGAGTGTCCCCGGATATTCGATTTGCCGAGCTGACTTTGCCCGAGGGAGAATGGGAGGTTCTGCTGTTTTCTTTCACCGGCATCTCCCAACACCCACGGTTATCAGTGGATTTTAGTTCTGCGGTTGGTGTGATGTCCTCTGGCTTCGACTGGTACTGCGTGGCCCGGACTCACTCCTAGTGGGTGTCATTTACCGTTCTCCTTCATCCGATATCCCCGACGATGACACTCTTCTTATGAACCTAGACAACTTTCTAAGACTACAACACTTTACTCATCTGCTTCTAATGGACGATTCCAATGCTCTCAAGATAAACCGGACATCAGTTTCTTGCCAGGAATGTGAAAGCGGATTCTCGACTTCCTTATCGACGTTATCACGCAGGAGAGCATGGACACAGCATGTCAACGCCCCGACGCGGCATCGTCCTCGTCAGATTCCCTCTTTGCTCGACTTGGCCATTACTAACGAGAGCCACCCGGTTGAAAGAGTGATCATCAAGCTGCCACTGGGACACAGTGACCACTCCTTACGCATCATTGAGCTTATCTGCCACTGGTTACAAAAAACAGTAAAGAAGTCCACACTGTGAAACTTTAATCAAGCTGATTTTAACGGCCTGAGCAGCTGCCTAGGTTCATTACCTCTGGATTATGGCTCCGTGGATCAGAACTACTGCGTACTCGAAAGCGCAATTGGGAGGACGGACGACTTGTTTGTGTCGCGCAAGCTGTGCACTTTCTCTTATCGGCCACCTCTTCCACGCAGATTACGTCGTCTCTTTGTTGATCGTTCCCACTTAATCGCGAATCATATGCTTAGGTTAAAGTCAGAGGACCTAAGCGCATTCCACATCATTAGAAATATGTGCAGACGGGAAATCCGTGAGCACACCGAACGCGTACAAGAAAAGGTCCTCCTGAAAGCTCGTGGAAACAAAACTTCTCATTCAAGCAAATGCGACGACTAAGGAAATCTAAGCCCTCCACTCATTCTTCGCGACTGTCTAAAGGGGAGACTTCATCTGGCTCGCGTGACCGGCACTCTCCGGCTAGCTATCGGCCAATCAGCCTTACTAGCATTCCGTGTAAGATAATGGAGCGCTTATTAAAGCGTACTATCCTTAACCACTTTTTATCAACCCATCTCATTCCCTCTACTCAAGGTGGCTTTCTTTCTAATCGGTCATGCGTAACTAATATGCTTGTTTTTATGGACAGTCCAACATTGGCCAGAGATAATGGACTCATTTCATGTGCCATCTTCTTTGACTTTGCTAAAGCTTTCGACCGTTTCCCACAGGGCCTTCTGAAACACAAACTGGACGTTTGTGGTACTCAATGAGAGGTTCTTCGGTGGATTCTCTCCTTCCTCTATAACAGAACGTTCAGAGTTTAAACCGGATGAGATCTTTCGTCTCTCTCAATTCTGCGTGAGTCCCTTAGGGGTCAGTGCCAGGTCCTCTGTTACTTCTGATCTGCATCAATGACCTTCCGGATACTATTTCAAGCAACGCCATACTATATGTTGACGACCTAAACATCTGAGATGCCACTGATTCCACTGCACTACGGATTGATGTCGACGCGATTAAGCGTTGGTCGTACGATCGGAGTCCCCCAATAAATGACAGGAAGTACGCACATATGTCACTCGGTGGAGATTCTAGCAACGCCTTCGTGTTTCATAGTGTACTCGGCACAGTAGATGTCATGAAAATTGATCTGAAGTAAGATCTGGGCATCTGGCTGTCGTCTAACTTATCTGTCGTCTAACTTATATATTGCGCTTCACCACGAGATGGCAGGGAAAAAAGGGTTTACTACTTTTAGGATGATTAAGCGCACGTTCCCCCGCATAGACAAGAGAGCGTTCCAAACGCTTTACGGGGTTTATATAAGGCCGCCCCTTGAATATGTTAGTCAGATTGTTTATACCAGCCTGAAGAAAGACATCTTAGCCACTGAACGTTTTCATCGCGTGGCTACCGAACTAGGTACATGTCTGAGAAATGTCTCGTACAAGTCTCGGCTTGAAATTCTTGATCTTTACTCAGTTGAATTTTGACGGCTCCGCCGTGACTTACTTTTCATACATTCCCTCATTAGAACAGGCCTCGTTGATCAGTTCTTCACTGTAGCGAATGATGACGGTCGGCGAAGACATAACATGAAGTTTTTCAAGCTTCGTCCTCGGACCTTTCATATACAGCAGTTTCATCCTAAAGGGTTGTTAACTTCTGGAACAATCTTCCTGCTGAGGTCATCGGTAGCGCTTCTAGCGGTAGCTTTCAAGCACTACTTGAATCTCACTTTCCAAAACTTTCATTTGCGAGTTATCTTAGTTTGTTTTGTGACATTTACCGTAATTCTCAATTGCTACACCCTGTTTTCAATGAATGTCTTTCAGATCAGTAGACGCCCATCTGAAACTGAACAAGAAAAGCCGACTGGATCCGGGACCCTATTGTCTCTGCCTCGAACCCGTGTATCAATTGTTTGATCGCTGCATTGAACTGGCTGGAAACCACTAGCGTCGTTGTAAGAACCAACAAGCACGTGTAGCAGAGTTCATTCGGAAACCTATTGTGTTGTTATTTTTACTTAAGTCAAACAAAAATGTGCGATGTGTCTGATGCAGCAGTCACGCAGTGTCAGCAATATAAAGTAAAAAATAATGAATATTCCACAATATTCCCCTCCCAGTGCATCTGAAGCAAGCGTTGATACTCGGATAGAAGGTGAAATTAACAACACTGAAGCGATTTAGCGGAAGCGATTAGGTAAATTGATGTGTCTACCCGTGCGATTGGTTAATGTTGCGGGGATGTGTTGGTGTCCGTGAGCGGTAACTGAATGTTCGGACATGTGCACAGTGGGATTGTGGAAACTGTCTGAGTAGGAGGAAGAGGAGGATTGATTGTAAACTGGTGTGTTAATTTGTTTGGTGATTGTAGAAATTCCCTGTCCACATACTCCACTTTCAGATGGTCACTGCTGGCGGCATCACGTTTCCCTGCTCAGTCAATAGTGAAATACTTATAATCGTGTGATATTACTCTGAATGGTTCAGAGTATGGAGGTCGCAGTGAATGCTTTACTAAACCACAGCGGATAAACACATGTGTACATGTATGTTAGTCACGGGAAGTATGACTGGGCCATGTATGCTTCCGCGTAGAGCTTGAGCGAATGTTTTCCATATGTCTCCAAAGGTCTTGCAAGCAGTTCATTGGATTAGTCAGGTGAGGTTAGTCATGGAACAATTCACCGGGCAGTAGCAGACATGATCCATGGACTCCAAGATCTTCCTTAATGGGTGATCTGGTACTTAACAAGGTAAGTGGACGGCACTCTGTTCATTTGTGCTCTGGAGATTGGGCGATTAATTATGTTTTTATTTGTCAGTGGAAACACTCCATCAGACCATTCGAAGAGGGGCGATATGCGGTCGATATGATATGTTCGCAGCAAAGCATACACGTCGTATCGCGGGAGAGCTGGCATTGGAGCTGCGCGCCTTCATCAGTAGTAACTACTGAAGGTACACCGAAGTTAGCAACCTAGTGGAACGGAAACGTACTGACAACTGTAACACTAGTAGCGTCTGGTATGAAAATAGCCCTTGGCCAACGGGTGAAACGATCAACATAAGTTAGCAGAAAAATCTTTCCATCGGAAGGAGGTGGAGGATCAACAATATCCAAATGGATGTGAGAGAAACTAAAATTCGTTGAGGGGAAATGGCGGGGTGCGGAGAAAACATGGTGATGCATCTTGCCACGTTGGCAATGCAAACAGGATTTTGCCCAACTGCGTACATCCGGGGTCATACGAGGCCACACGTCACGTTGAGAAATGAGATTGAGAGTGGCGCGTATTCCGGGGAGTGAAAGCGAGTGTAGGAAGTCGAACAGAAGTCTAGGACAAGTTATTGGAATAAACGGTCGCGGATTGGTAGTAGATACGTCGCACAGGATAGTGGAATGAGTTGGAAGAAGGGAAATCTTGGACAGCGTCGGCAATGATTGCCAGAGCCTGGAACGTGACGGATAACTGTTGTGAATTGTGTGATGAAGTCAAGATGACGGTTTTCACGGGGAATGTTTGTCGGCAATTATCCGTTTCACGGGATTCGCTTTGAAGGTCGTTCAATAGGCAAAACGGTCCTTTTGGCGCGAATCCTCGATTTTTAAATATTTTATGAAATTTTAAAATTGGAATTTCAGGCAAAATACTCACAGTACATCAATTGTAAATAAGCAGCTTTAATGGAAAAATTGGAATACTTCGAATAAGTCCCAAAAGTATTAGCTTAGTGATGAAAAAGTTTCCCACCATTTTCGCGAAAACAATCCGTTATTGACGTTAGCTCACTTGTTCAAGTCTTATAAATGCAATCATTGCCATTTTCAAGATGAAATACGTCATCCTAACACCTGAGAGTGCTTCATTCTGCGGCGTTTCACAGATATGGCCGAAATGGAAGTATACGACCATACTGTGTTTGTTTTGCATCTCAACAAGAACACCAACATATTTGATAGTGAAACATGTATGACAACATTCCCAACTTCATTTCCTATACGATGTTTTTACTATTTCTCTTTGTTTGCAAGATTTCAGGTAGATACTGGTCGATGAAACGTTGCTCTTAGAAATGGCTGGAAATGACGCTATTGTATGGTTGTTTCCATCTTCATCGTATATGGATCGGCGTAAGAAAAGAGTACCATGTCCCACTCTATCATCCAGAATCCTCAGAAGTAAATTCCATCCACCCCACTGCATTTTTTCTAGCTAGATTGGTGTCGCTTGGTGTTCATGCGGAACAATATACGGAAACAGATGAAGTCAAGCTGCCTGCCGATCACCGGGAGATATACCTGTCAGCCAGTCACACTACTATGTTTAGAACGCCAAGTGCCTATTGCGGTGCAGAAAACGTCCAATCAATATGGCAATCAATGGAATTAAAGATTATGATAACCATGTACCCCAAACGCTTCAAATAGAGATTTTTCATCACTTCCCGCGTGTGTTTGTTCTCCAAATAGTTCATGGTAAACGTGGTTCGGAAGGAGCAGCTACTAGTGTGAACATATACTGCATACTCAGACGCTGATCATAAATTAAGTCATTCGGGTGGGGCAGCTACTGGTGTGAATGTGTACTGCATACGCAGGCGTTATTCATAGTTTAATTGAATGAAGTTGAAACATCTATTAGTGTGAACTTACAATGCACACACAGACGTTTTTCATAGCTTAAGTGAATCAAGTGAAAGCATCTACTAGCGTGAACGCATCCTGTAGTCTGAAATGTTGTTGATAGCCTAAGTCGATCAGGTGGAG
>JTDE01014797.1:0-19928 GCA_014338405.1 Paragonimus skrjabini miyazakii | reverse complement strand
TAAAAAATGGATAGCTTAACTAAACAAAAAATAGGTAAAAAATACCAGTCATCAAAAATACACTAATGAAAGCGATTATCAATAATATCCTTTATTATAGTCGCTAAAGCAGTCGCTTGACGATACTACGCGGGTTTTCTCCTAGTTTTTTTAGTTTCATCATACTACGAACAACGTTGCAGCCCCGATCGTTCCTCTGCAACCCACGTGGAATCCGTAACATCCCTGCCTCCTGGATAGTAGCAAGTTGTAATATTGTCATCCAGAATACGCGTGAACACCTCCTGTGAGACAGATCTTTCTTGATTACCTCAACCTGCTTGAACTCTGTAAATTTTTGGTTGCATTCGTTCATTTTGCGCTCACTGATAGCCCAGTGAGGTATGTTTGCATTAACTTAGACTACTCAGTACCTGGTTCTTGACCATTACAGAGTGACGCCCCTGAAGTCATTTCGTGACATGCCGGCAAATGAAAGACGCTGCCCGTCGGTACATGGAATGCGTGTTTGCTCCTCGACTAACGCAGCTGTGGATGGCCAGAATGCTGCAACGCACTGATCACAACATAACTCTGCCACTGTGGCACCGACGTCGCATCTTGATTGAGATAAGGCTTGTAAACCAGGGTAAGCTTCGAGAAGTCGACGGTAGATACAGCTCACACCAGACAGTATACTGGACGCAAGGTGCTCTGGGGCACACGGTCTGTTTCGCAGATTCCGACAGCATGTATCATTTGACGATAGGCAAAGTGAGCTATTTTGCCACCCGAATTACGTTCATTTGTTTATTACACGGTCCAGATAAGCCCGCTATATGTCTCCAGAGCAAACATAGTGAACTCCGACGCGTTGGTTAGAATGTGGCCAACAGTCGGATGGGAATAAGAACTGTTAATTACCATAAGCGGTTTCGTAGTTGAACGCATGCGAAAAGTTTCTATAGCATCATCACATTCACGATGTTTCATTTGCAAGCGTTCCCGATCACCACCATTCTGTGCACGCTTGTTTTAATCCGTGCTTCCAGCAAACGCGCATTTGCATTTGCATTAACTTCGTGCGTGGTTAGCAGGGCCGCGTTGAATCGTTTACGGTCTTCCGTCACTGACAGTTTTTTTGAAAGCTTTGCAAATGTGTTAAATTCATTTCATGTTTTCGACTTCTTTATTTCAGACCTATTGACAATTTTTATTTGCACAAACAACAAGCAATCCGTATGAAGTGCTTTCATTAGTGTACAAGTACCGCCGATGAAGATGCCACCCCTGGTGATACGTTTTTTTCTGTACAATTATTTCCGTCACATTCAGTCTGTCACCCGCTATATTTAGTATTTCAGGTGCCATCTGGTTGTTCTTAATCCGCCCCAAATCGGTTACATTTAGTGACTTGAACCTATTGTTGGCCTTATTAAAACCCTTCGTTCCTGATTAACCACTTGATGTGCTCACATTGCGCAGAACTCCACGGAGTCCGTCTAGCAACATGTAGCGGGTTGTTGACAGCAAACTAGAGGCATCCGTTTCACACTAACCCATTGGCTCCTTTCGCAAATGTGATATGTTTACCGAGTTCGAAAGTTTGGACGCCAATGAAAGTCGCGTAGTTTTATGATATTCAAGCCCCGTATATGAGAACTTCTTAAATTTGTTTCTTTCTGTTCACATAACATCCGATCCTAGTTTGTACCATTCCTTAATTGATCGTACCTGGTTTTGCCCGTTAAATTTGTTGTTGAACTTGCTCATCTGTGCAGGGAAGTTTAATCAGTTTAGAATGTCCATTGTCGCCCACGTATGCAGTGAGGTAAAGCGTTTTGGACCGCTGCACGATTGTTGGGTAGTTTATTTCGAAGTATTCATGAATAGCATCTTACGTCTGGTTAAGAGAACGAAAGAGCCGACTACTCAAAGGCACAATCGAGTGTTTAAATACGCCGCGTTCACCCACTTACAGTGCAGCGGTGCACCGATGGACGACACCAATATATACATATGCATCTTCCGGAACTGCAAGACGCAAAGAAAGCCTGGAGGAGGAACCGGAAGAAAACATCAATAGGTATGGTGTATTGTTTATTCGTCGTTAAAGTTGTTCGCAGTTAACCTGTCATATACGAGTACCGCGGACTTTGTGTGATATTTCTTGTTATGCAGGTTGATCTAGTAAATTTGAATAACCGGGAGGAATTGTACCAAAGTGAAGCAAGATGTTCCCCCAAACTGTCGCCACCAATGCGTGTACAACACATTTCAGGTAAACATGCACCCGATATATTTTGACGTAGCAAAGTCATGTATGTTACAAGTCTTGTTGATTCGTGTTAAAGTTTCACACGTTGACAATTTTTGGAACAAAAACATTGACGTGCAGCCGACATTTACTAGAATTGTGGTCTAACTTTAGGTGCCAGCTAGGGGTCTAGAATGCGTTTTTAACGGAAGGGTGATTTCTGGTATGATAAAGCCCTGATTGTTACAAGTCTTGTTAACTCGTGTTCTGACTTCACACGTTGACATCCTTCATTTCAGAAAATGTCTTTTTCTGGAATTTTGATGTTACTCTTTTCGCGTTTTTTCATTCTCCTTTCTTCGCATGCCTTCTTTTCCCCTCGCATTGTTATGGCTTTTGTTTTTCAGGCTTCTCTGTGTTCAGTTAGCCTGTCGCTTACAGAATACTGGATTTGGAAATTCTTCTAACTTATACGGGAATGATTGCTGCTTACTGGTACTCACTGGACTTTATTATACCCATTTTTGAATTGAAATTTACAAGCACTTTATTTTTATCGCGCTACCTATCGTTATGTTGATGATAACTGCGTGCTCAGCAGTCACGTAGATAAATTTTACGGTGATATTGTAGTATGCAAGCCGGCCGTTTTTACTGTAGTTGTCCGTATCGCCTGCGGACTAATTTTATAACAACGTGGAGACACCAGGAGACAGCGTTCGTCCGAAATAAGTGTTCCACCAACAGTCTTGTAAAAGGAAACACCATGAACCAGCATGGGCCAAAATCCCAGTAATCCATGCACACGAATTACTCAAACGAAAACTGAAATTGCATCGACAACACAGCAGCACGCCGTTACGCAATTCAAATTCAACCTGTGTGCGCTTGATCGTTTCGACCGCACGTTACAATATGTCGGTCTTAGGGTTAATTTGGAGAGTTATTCGAGACACCCTTCATCCATCTCTATACCGGTCTGTGTTGTAACATCTGAAGGCATTCGAAATAAACATTTCGTGACAAAAACGATCTTGTCAAATTAGCATGCCAGTTTTTGCCATATACGATTGCTCGCTAAGAAACATCGATGACAAGAGAAGTCAGCGAAACCTATAGATTAATGTCAGCAGTCCGTAGCCGTTGGATTACATAAAGTTCGAAT
Organism: Paragonimus skrjabini miyazakii; assembly: GCA_014338405.1. Lineage (NCBI taxonomy): Eukaryota > Metazoa > Platyhelminthes > Trematoda > Plagiorchiida > Troglotrematidae > Paragonimus > Paragonimus skrjabini miyazakii. The sequence continues at coordinate 16,527 of JTDE01014797.1, read as the reverse complement.
TGCTTTAGTAGTTGAAGCAAATAACCAGGAATGTAAGAAAGGTGTCGCCAGCGTGACTTACCGATTCGGATGCTACTCCGGTCAAGTATGAATCAATTTTGGCCTTACCCTAAACGACTATGGCTAGGGTCGGGCCGACTCTGTATTTGTTGCCTGCTTACTCGAATCTAACTCCTTGCCAACTATTGCCAGAGTTGGCGTGTTTTGTGGGTTAGTGTTTGTGATCCTACTGCGAATTACATAATGACAAAAAGAACCGGTTCCTTGGCCAGCTGCGCACCATTATCAGCTCACCACCGATGACTGACTGGTTGTTTGTTCTGGACGACTTAGAGGGTGCGGTTGTGTACGATCTTCCGGGAAGACGTTGAGCCACGCGTAGCAATAAATCAACGGTCCCAAATGGTCGAAAAAAGATTGGTTCACAATGCCACGGTACTATTGAACAAATGATCAAAGTTAATAATTAGACAACTTCAGCGGTTTCGATCGATGGATCGTTTCCGAGAGATGGTTACAATTTGATGTCAAATAGGTTAAAGGTGAACTATAGGCACATAATATAACATTCATACCCAACAGAGTTCTGTCGAGCAGTCAGCAGGTTCAAAAACAACAGGGACGAGCCGAGCTCCAAAAAGTGATGCACGTACCACTCAAGCAAAGTGCAAAAAGCGGCCAGTGGCTATTCGCACAACTGTCAGTTGACGAGATAAAGAAAAATCTAGGTCAAGGCCAATTAACGGCCAGAAACAGGGGCGGTAGAATATGCAGGGATAAACGTTTTTGGGGAATCGGGTTGGGTCGGATTTTCACACGACTTTGGCTTCGAAATTCGATACAGGTTGGACGTGGTTTAGCAGCCACGGTATTGATGCCGTCAGTGAGAACAGTGGCTGTTCATTATACCTGCGGCTACTCACGCGCAGGCCAGAAGGAGCGCCCGACTTCAGCTGCATACCAGTGACATCAATCCCTGAGGTCACCTACAATGCGGTCATCATCATTTGCTCGTTTGAGCGATGGCTCAGCGGTGCCACACACTCCAAGTATATATCATTATATTAATGCGCAGGACTGGGTATGTAGTGAGATCATCTTTGACTTGCCCAAAATCCTTAACTCCCTGCAACGTGAGAGTTGCCTCATCAGTACCACCGGGCCTGCTAACATTATCTTGTGAATGTAAATTTACTACAAACCACTAACATCAAAGTTAGTGTATCGCAGTTTTAGCCGTAGCTGTATAATGAATCCGCGCCATCTCTTTTAATGTAGGCTACGTTCACTAGGATAACGATGTTTTAGTTATAACCGTTGGGAGCGCAACCTAACCAGTCTAACGCTTGTTTGAACTTTGTAGGTCGACTGGAGCTTCCATCGACATGCGACCTCTCTGGCAGCTGTCGTGCGGTTGTGCTTATGGTTCCCTCACGTCCGACTCTCTAGCGACTTTGATTGTGGCGTTGAAGACTGCTTGTGAGCGATGAATGGATCAATAAATAAAGTTTGTTTGCAGATTCACCGTTTTCTCACTATGACTACCGATCCGTGTTAACATAAGGCCGGAGAAATCTTGGGCGTACGAACCTAGGAACTAGCATCGCGACAGGTACATTATGGATCATGGAATAGTCACGACCATGTTATTTAGTTGTTTGTATGCCTGTTTGCCGTAGATCATCTGAACAGCTGCGAAAACTAGATAACAAGTGATTAGTGAACTCAGAGAAGATTATGGCGTTGTAACTTATAGTTTGCAAATTTTCAAAGACGCCAGCGTATCCGATGTGCCCAACGGTTTGTGGCAGAATGTGAGGAGGCAGATAGTGGCAACAGCTGTCAGGAATACGACTGTACAGCCTCAGAAACGCCCATACTGGTTTGACGAAAATGATTCAACTATTTTAAGTTGTGTACCACGGAATAATTGGGAACTTCTTGTCTTTCCATTGGACTCATGCACTGCAGACAAATTGAAAATTTTTGGCGCGGTTGCTGTCAACTTTGCGGAGCCAAGAACGAGTCGCGAAAAACGATTAGATAATGCGAGACTGCACTGAACGCTAACAATACTAGTCTTCCAAACCCTGAGTTTCGTGGACCTTAGCTTCTGTGCACCCAACCGAAGAGCACCACTTTGGTGGCCTACTAAGCCGACGGGCTGATTTCCACCAGGCGATCTTGAGTAGCTTCTTTCAATGAGATAGCAAAATTTCATTTGTTTTCGCCACAGTTATGGCGGAGACGCAGAAGCCTGTTGGACAGCTTCGAAACGGGATTGTAGCAAATGAAGATGGACTTCCACGAGAACTTTTGAGGCACTACCGTCAAGTTTTGGAAGATGCTAAGCTGCACTCCGCCTGTGACCAGAAAGCAACTGGTCACCACTTCAAGAATACCTTAATCATTCGTTTACTTGGTGGTGTAGCGTTTCGTTTACTATTCTGTACTGCATAATTCTCACTGTTTTTCGCAATTTTCATTTTCCCCAAATTCACATGTACACTCGATATTTAAACCATGTGAACTGAATCAATTAATAATAGAAATTACAATTCCAAGGTTGCGAGCCTTGTGTTCTCTCTCTGCGCTCAATGTCACCTGTGTACGGATTTTGTGAAAGTTAACGACCGACGGAAATGGTCCTCATTCCAGCACGTTCCCAACTCACCTGTCGTCAGAAGTATCTTCGTTGTGACCTCCAAAGTTACTTGGGAACTACACGATGGGTCACACCAATTAGATACTCCATTCCTTGTGATGGAACTCTAAACAACGCACCTTGACGAACTATTGTGAGTCAGTTGCTTTCATTTTTTATCACACGAGTTCGTATTCACACCTGAATTTTATATAATGTTTAGATCCGATACAGCTGTAATGGTAACAAGAGAAGCCGCTACGCTTACCAGGGCGTCCAATAGATGAGCCGCTCGGAAAACTGTTCAAGACTTCTCCCCACCGACTGAATACGTAAGATTTGGAGGTCAGTATTCCCGAGGAGCAATGTGGGTGGCCGGCAATCTGAAGCCTAGATGATGCATCGTTCTCTAGTTGACGGATGTATGAAAATTTCTAGAAATACAAGCCGCTCCGTGTTCAATTAGTGGAATTAACCAAAGTTTCTGACTCCGTAAAACGTGAGGCAATATGGAGGATGGGTAGTGAGTTTGGATATGTAAGTACGTTTGGCAATTTAGTTACAAAGCTGTGCGCTAGTTTGATGGCTGAGGTGTATGTGTTCGGACTGACTTCTAATGATTTCGACATTGTTGCTAGTATTAAACAGGAGTATTTTATTGTTACTTCCAGCTGGTTTGTGGTTAATCGATATCCTAACGGTTGCCCCTTAGAACTCTAGGGGGTGATTCGATCGGGATACAACACGGATGGTTGTCTGCCGAATGTTTCATGCTTCGGCGCTAAGTCCGACAAGTGGTTCGACTATGGGCGTGCTGTTATTTGCGACTGATAATGTGCTATTCGCAAGCAGCGAAGAAGAGATACACCAATCCACCAATTAAGCCTTGAAAGACTTGTCTGGAAATACCACAGCTTGAAAGCAAAGTTCAAGCTGCTTGTCTGCCATGCGATGATCCTACCCGCGCTGTTATGCGATGACGGCAATTAGTCCATGTGTCGGCGGAAAGCGAGGTCGCTTCAACCTGCAATATGTAAGAAATATTGTTACGGATTCTCATACACAGTATTAATCATTTTCCCGACTTGTCCACCCCCTGTGCGTTTTGTTTTATGTATGCGCTCCTCTCCACACCCTTCTTGGTGACCTTTCACGGTCATCACTAATCCGTTGTTGACCCTCCCAAACCAAATTTGGTTCACCGCTCACGCATTAGTTATTGAATCGTTCGTTAACGACTCAAGGTTCACACCGAGTTACGCGTAATCGGTTAATCCAAAAATGCCTTTCTCAATATCCAACGGTAGAGAAGATAATCTTCAAACGGTTAATGAGAAGACGCTCGTGAAAACTGGATTTTATACGGTACTAATTGAAACAGTGTACATGAAAATTAAATACCATACCTCGAATGTGAAATATCCTCGCAAATCAAACAAAGAATGTGTCGGTACAACAACTCTGACAACCAGGCACCGCTCAGTAATGGCGAACGATAAAGCGGAATTGAGTTCACTCAAACAAATGGTAATTGGTCGGGTTGAAGCAAAGTAACTGTTCACGCATTGAGAAATGGTAAGAATTATAAGCTACTCAAGAAAGAACATGGAAGGAAAATGTCTTATTTTGACATTTATAAATGTACAGGGGCCAGACTGAATAAGAGTAAAAGAAACGGTTATAGTAGTTAGTGTAAGAATAAAAATGGTTGGTACTGTTTATTCTTAGAAAAATGAAGAAAGATAGGGCCACCCTTCAACACAGATCAAACAAGGCACAGCAATCTCAAAATAATGCAACAAACCTTAACAAAATCAACATTAGTAACCATTCAGATTCAGACACTGTGCGCTTGGTTGTGTGTACCAGTCTGAAAATCCCAGTCGCCACCATTCAAACGCCTGCCGGACGATTCACATCTATCCAACTTCAACTGTTCTTTTCTATTATCTAGTCTAGACGTATTTATTTCACATGTAAGCACCGTCTAGTTTTATTGACCTGCAGGCTTCGCATTTGCTTTCTAGTAATAATCCGCGGTTCTTTGATGTATGTATTTCTGGACCAGCAAAACCCAATTGTTGCTTATTGTTGTTGTAGTCCCTGTGAACGTGAATAATGGAGGTTTTAAAAAGTTTTTTTTTGACTACGCTGATACTAAGATTCGTTTTGACTTCTCGGCTCCAGTTGGCTTACGCACGCTTCATTATTCTAGCAATAACGTTGTGTTATCGACACCGCCTAGGCGTCCTCTCTGCTTACACGTTTCGTGGTCGTGCATGGTCCCGAACACTGATGTACTTTGACGGGTAGACATTGGTGGGATTCAACTAATGATACTGCTCAATATGTTGGTTAGGGTTAGCCTGTCAAGCATGGCTGACGAACGGCTTTTGAAGTGGCTGATGTATAGATCGCTAAATGCAGTTGAGCTAAATCTCCGTGACCTACACATGCTGGGGTGCGGACATTATCCCAGCAAGTCCTTCGTTTGCTATAAAGAGTTCAGATCACACAGGTACCTGTTGGCAAAGAGCCCTGTGTGAATCGCCACGATCCGAATCTGCGTTGGGTTCTTAGGTGGTAGACAGTAATGTGATTGTGAATTCAGGTGCGCGGTGGGCAGGGCAACCGTAGGTCGCGCTGACGTTATTATGCAACACAACTTCGGCGAATGCGTTGGTCATCTCAGATTGTCATATCATCAAATTACCAACAGCAAGCTGACATCGAAGAGTGGTCTAGCATGTTATACGCAAGTAAGTGAGTCCAAAACAACTCTATTGTCGCCTAACAGCGTTTATTTGCTTCTCTCAAACCTAGAAGAACGTGTGTTGCACCATATAGACACCTGTTGGCCGACATACAATCGGACTGACCAGATGAACTTGTATTTGTACTCATCCGTGTAAACGCCGAGAACAGGAGGCTATATACGTCATTTCAAGAAACGTAACGATGTGACCAGCAAAAGTAATTACACAGACGAACGTTAGAGTGAGGTTGATGAATGGCTGGAAATAATGCAATAACCGGTGGCGATAGGTCGTGATAGACTGACGACCGAATTCTGAAAGGTTCCGAGATCGTTAAATGCTCAGAGAAAAAGAGAACGCATGTGACTAAGGTTAAGTTTCAACAACAACATGACAGACATAATCGATTGAGGTAATACCGACGGTGATAGGATGTGCTGAGTGGAAGAGGCCTGATGGCTAATGTTTTCTTCAGATAATCTTGCTGGCCTCCACACTTATTGACCGGGCTGTACCGCACGGGAACTCTGCAAACGGTTGATTTTCATAGTTTCGGTACACCTACTGCTTTCTCTGTGCATAACACGTACTGAAACTTGTAAGTCCACTAGTATGGTAAGGGCAGATATCGGACGATTGTTGCAAAGTTTCTCCATCAGAGGCGCAGGCATCAACGTAACTATCTGAACTTGTAAGGATTATTTAACGCTGACTCACCTGTTCGTGTTAAGTCAGCCACTTCTTGCTGTGGTGCCGTAGGTGATACGGGTTTGTGCATCAGGAACAACCAGTGACAAGCGCTGAGGTTACGAATGTAGCGGGGGAAATGAAGGAACTACATCAAACCTCGATAGGAAATAACGAGCAGAACTAGGGACTTGACTCTCCGAGGATTGACAGTGTTCATGAAACGTCCAGTGGTGTTGGGGAAATATTCGGTGTCCCAGGTGCAGTGGATGGTGCGGAGCGCTGAGGCTGAAATTTATTTCAACAATAGAAAGCTTTAGCTGACTGCCAATCACCGACCGTTGGAGGAAGAACTAACGCATGCGCGTAGTAGAGGTTTATTCAAAAGCGTTCTAATTTTCTCTGAAGTCAAGCAAAAATGTACGATGCGGTTTGATGCAGCAGTTACGCCGGATAAGCAGAATGAAGTATAAAACAGTGAAAACAGCATACGAACATTTGGCCACTGCACTCCGTGTCCATACACCAGTCACGCTGTACGCCATGGTAGCAGAATTGTGTTCAGCAAACCTGACGACAGAGAACGTTCACAAACGTTCATATTATTTGAGAGCAAGAAATAACAGAGTATTATAACTGGGATATACATATTTTGTGACTTACAAAAGTGCTGGGTCAATGCAGTTGTTGAAAAGATGTAAGTATACATGATGTGAAATGGGGATGTATGTGCACCTGTAACGAACCTCGTGTACAGTGGACAGTATCCGGTAAAATGTTCAGTTCGGAAATGTGTGAATGTGTTGGTGTTAGGTATTGCGTAAACAGCGCTGAATCATAAAGAAAACGGTAGTTTACTTCACTACAATGTAAACTAAATAATCATTTTGTTGTGGCTGGTCATGTCTGAGGTAGTTGTGTCTGGCTTGATTAGTATTTAAAGGTGGCCCTACGTTTTGTTACCTACCTAAAATAAACTGCATTGATCATCTATATTCTTACTTCAGCTGCTGTCACAGTTTTCCACACTGTTGTTCAGTCTGTCCGGTAAATTTCTATTTGCCAAAATTAGACATTTCCCCCCACAAGTGTTTTGAGTGACTGATAATTCCCATCATCTGTCTGAAAATAGTCGTTTTGCTCCGACTTTGCCAACTACATTTTGCTTAAGTTAGCTCGATTCCGTTTCATCGTCTACATTGCTGAGCAAATTTCCTGGCCAATTTCCGAGTATTTTTCACATTCGGGATAAAAGCCAATTTTGTTGTATATTCATTCAGTCAATACTGTGTTGAATCCAGCTTCTACAGCCGCCTTCTCAATAACCGTTTCGGTGATATCTATCCTTTCTGTCGTTGGATATTGAGAAATGTAGCTATGGGATCACCAGATTACGCATATCATAGTGTGAACTTGAATCGTTATCAAACGATTTAATTACTGCCCTGCTAGGTGGGCTACTTGAAGGAAATACATTTTTGTGCACAAGCCCCTAGCCGTCTGGCATACATCGCACATTAAAAATGTCAGCGTGATTTAGCGTCAAGTCGGACGTACATATCATGGGAGCTGAGAGGTTCTCGGCAGCTCGCCGACAAACTTGTTGACCAGGATCGACATATATGTCGCGATGCGGTACCCTTAAAAGCACTCTGGTATGACCAAACTCCATCTAATAATATTTTTGACCGCAAAAAGCTTAAGAAGAATCTTGAAAGATCGACTCTTTCATTCTACCTGTTCGCCGCCTAACGGGCATTCCAAACCATTCCCGCCGCAGTTACTCAAACATGGACTACCCGTAAGTACCATCGGTTCTCTACCTTCTGGTCCTCGTTGAAATTACTGTTCACATTGCGTTGTCACTTGCATGGGTGCCCCAGACAAATACCCAGGCACTCGGCGGCAGACCAGAAAAATCTACTGGTGCTAGACACACAACTGATTAGCCAGATTTGAAGGCTTAACAACACTTGACACTTGACTTCTAGATTGTCCTGTGATACTTTGGAAAAAGTAGTAGAGAGTAGGACAATATTGATAATGAACTGAAGGTAATAGGACGTAGCTCTGAAGGGGATCTCCAGCTTGTTCGCAACTTTTGTTGTGGATCATGATTGAATCTGCCTCGCTTGCCATGATTCCGTTTTGATGCTTGATCCAAAGCTCATATACCTCAGAAGAGTCACTGCTTTCAGCGTGCAGTGGCACGTCCAGTATTTTGATTTCAGATCAAACCTGGTTATAGAAACCAGCGCATATTCCAGCTTGCGTATATGCGTTTGTTCAAATTTTCCTTAAGTTATAACGTTATCCAGATATACTGAGCTAGTGTAGGTAATTAGGTTGTGCAGTGCAACCTTCATAAAATGTCGAATTGTCACCAGTTCCTAACGACTATGGTCCAAGCAGCACACTGGAGGCCGTCTTAGTTTGACTGCTCTTATCAGCTTTCCCTTACCACTAACCTGATGTAATGTTCAGCGTAAAGAATGGCATGGTTTTGCCATGTAAATCAAGGAGGTTCTTGGTCGCTAATGGTAAAAATTTGTTTGTTGTCATTTGGTTAAACTTCTAGTGGTTCTTTGAGATACGCCTAGCCTACCCGCTACGTCTGTCAATAGTCTGGATCTAGAACAGTCGCATCTGTAGACAGCGAGCGTCTATAAATTCTGAGCCCGCAGTGCAACCCATTCGGAGTTTAAAAGAAGGGCGATCGTTTTGGTGGATTCCTCATTAATAGGGTGTCACGATACAGGAATACTATTACAAACTAGATTGAAGATAACTGCGAATCTTGATAGTCAATCCACCAAAGGTGCAAGTTCCGGGACTAACATGTCACGTAAATATGATCAGATGCAACAGTCGCTTAGTGGGGGAGCGATCAGGCCCAAATGAAACCAGGGTACATATAAACAAATGTCTGACAGTGGGAAGTAAGGAAGTAACCTACGCAAGAACGAGCTTCCACAAGTAAACGATATCAAGATTTAGTAATACTTCAAGATTAACGTTCGTGGGGTAAATGGTTTGTCGCGCGCATAATTCGAGTGGTCGTGTCAGTCTTCGCAAGGAAGCCTTGCAATCTCTACCCAGAAAATTCCCAGTGTACGAAGAAGGATCAACGGGAAAAGAAAAAACGAGGACAGAGAATGTGCTTACCGATTTTCTATTAAACAAACGACAGTCGTCACTTGACGCAGTAAGCTATTTTTAAACTTGGGAAGCTTGACTGACAACCAGCCGAATGTGTATTTCATCCGATTAGCATTGTTGCTTGGCTGCGAACAAGAGACATAAGTGGAATTTCTGTGTAGTTCCAACTTACTGTTCATGGAGGTTGCGCAAAGACGGCTGCTGGAGGCAGACCAGTTTATGTGGCTTTCCAAGTATGTGACGCTTCATAATTACGGTAAAATAAACCCTCTGCTTCTATGGCTCACCAATCACCTACAACATCATCGCTTTGATGTCAACTTGAACAGAAATTTTCGGGCCGCCTTTGTGCGTACGGCAGCCTGCCACAAGGTTTTATACGAGTAACTGGTCTTTATTCTAAATGTACTCAGAATCTTTGGAAGATGGCTATACAAAAGTGGTAGGCTGCCGTCGGGATGATAAGATGCACATTTCAACATAAGGACGAAAAAGCACATCAAATACGGCTGGATATATGGATGGTCGTTAGCAGAGTGAACGTACCATGTTGTGTGAAGCATGTTAAAGTTTGGCGCAATGGCATTTCTGAATGTTCAGCACGCGAGTGTCAAACTCGCCACAGCTCCTGGAAATGTCACTACGCGTTTCGATTCTGGTACTCCTAACCTCTGTCCAACTGAAGTCCGACGACTCCGCAAATGTCCAGCCTTCACATAATCTATCATTTTGTTTCATAGGACAGCCATTCAGTGTAGTGGTCGATAGAAGTCTAAGCAAGAACCGTAGAGGGAGTGTCGCAAGCTTTCTACGCCTCCGACTTAGGGAATATACAGGTTCGCCATTGCAGTACTGGAACACACCGTACCAATATCACTGCTCTAGCCACTGTCCACCAGCAGCACAACCTAGGTGGCCTTGCTACGTCAAACCTTTCCCCTGGTACTAATATTATGCTGGTGGTAAGGAACTCCAGTAGCAGTCTGACAAAGCTCAGTGGGTTTCTAAGAGGCTTCTTAATCGATACCTCCTCAAGCATATGTAGCACACTGGTGTGACCACTGCTTGACGTCAACATTCAGGCATGTGTACCGTACTATAATGAAGACGTAGCTGCTGTCAAGGCTACCCCCCGCAGGGCCACTGGCAGAACTGAGTGTCCTTTTTTTGTTGCACGAGAACCGTCTGTCCCGAAGGATATTATTCCCCCAGCCAACAGGCGTTTGAGAAGTGACCTTATATTAACATACGAGATTCCATGTTCTCCCTATCATCCCAACAAACTTTTCCACAGTCACTGACACAACGAGTTTCAGTAACCATGAGTGAAATGTTTTTGTATCACAAAGCAGCTTCTTATGTAGGCGAAATAGCTTTACCGTTCGCGTCTAGTCGACATGGAGTGTATTACCGGGGGAGAGTATCGTGTCGTTACAAGTCGATTCGTTCAAGTAGCAGCCGGACGTGCTGGAACTCAGGGGACAGTGACCGAGGCAGTGAGCGCTTGTGACCGTTACGGGTGCAAAATGGCAAAAAACGGTAGGCAGTGCTATCAGTGCCGAAAGTGGTATCACTTAAAATGCATTGGCCCCAACCAAGACCAGTACCAGCAGATGGTCTATTCACTTCTCAACTTTATCTGCATGAGCTGCAGGTATGACACCAAACAACGCGCCGCTTTGTTTCTGACTGGTCACGCGCCCACCATGAGAAATAGAGTGGCGCAAAGGCCCTCGACTACAATTGTGGTGGGCCAATCTTAACTCTGCATTTTCCTTTATTTCCTCCACGGGGAGTTGGATGAACGAGTACCAACGGATTCTATCTGGAGTGAAGTTGAAACAATGGTCTTCGAATGAGTACACAGGGTTTTCCCGCCCTAGTGTTGCAACCACCAAGAAGGCAGTTGTCTTCTCAGCTGCACATACAGAAAATACTGCGACGAAAATGAAAGAGGAGGCTCCAAGAGAAAAGAGGGTTGTCTTGTGAGGCCGCTTCCGCATAACACCTCTAGCTTGGTTAGTTAAATCAGTTTTAGCATCTTCATTCTCCTCGTAAGTCACAGACCTCGTGTTCACAAGCAGGCTGCGCGTCAAGACAACAGAAGCGTCACTTGGCCTGCTGGCAGTACCGGTCACGCTCGGCCCTGAGACAGTGATGGGAAAGTGGTGTTTTTGAAGTCCGCCAACTGCAATCTAAAAGGCTTGTCTTTTGATCCCCGTCGGCAAGAGAGGGCGAGACGCGAGCAGCGGACCAAGACCAAATCACAAATAATGGCAGACTGGAAGCCATAACTAGAAGCTAAAGTTGTAGTTCATGTTCCCGAATAGTCCACTCAGGCTTCTGTGCCAGTGGCGGAAACCTGGGACGCCGTTTCGTTAATCGCCACTCCAACGGTCGACGTTCCAAGCACCGGCACCAGTGTTGGGGGCACTGAAATTGTTCAAGCACCATGTCTAGAGTTACCTGTCCCAAAATCTATCAAACGGCCCGGCAGAAAATTCTTTCTTCCAAGAAACCGGAATGAAAGGAGCTCGATAAGATCACCTCTCTTGATTTAAAAAGCAGTTCCTTGGCCTGCCCGCTGACTATTTTCATCAGTAATTCCAAAATACTGAACACATTGTTCACCTTCAATGCCCACATCCAGCAGACGAAAAAGTCAAATTTTCCGTGATTTAAAACTTTCGAACACCCTTTCGAAAGCGGAATTTAACAGAGGCACACAGACCGCATGCTGCAGCACCAAGAATGCTCGTCAAACGTTTTACTGGATCGTTGACGTAAGTGCAAGCGATGATGATGCGCCCGCAGCCTTGAAAAAGACCCATCAGAACACCCCGGGAGAACACGCCGGGTCCAACCCCCAACCCTCCTCAATCACAGGTCTTATTTTCCAAGCTCTTCCTCGTAATCTCTTGTCTCTTTTTCCCGAAACCAGATGGGGGGCTAGCTTTTAATTGCACGCATGGGAACTTCCTGGCGTTGTTCAGTAAATTTTCCCAAACCAGATAGTTCGTGCTCTTTCACAGAGGCACGGTTCACAGCTGACATCAGTAACAGTGAACTGAGTATCCCCCGGTCTTCGGTTCACCGAACTGACTTCGTCGAGGCAGAACGGGGAGATCTGCGACTCTCCTTCAGCAATACATCCCGACACCCACGGTTATAAGTGGATTTCACTCCTTCGATAAATGTGACGCTCTATGGCTTCGACTAGCACTGCGCAACCAAAACTCACTCGCAGGTTATTTATCTCCCTGCCACATCCGACTACTCCGAAGAGGATACTCTGCCCGTAAATCTAGATAACTTTCTTGGATTGCAACGCTTTATTCATCTGCTTATTATGGGCGATGTTAGTGCACCCATGACACACTGGGTATCAGTTTTTCACCAGGACGACGAAGGCGAATTTTCGACTTCCTTGACGACGCTGACACGACGGATAACATGGACATAGCACGTTAACGCCCCGTATCGTTCTGGTCAGATTCAATTTCTGCTCGAACTAGTTATCACTAGTGAGAGCCATCTGGTAGACGGAGTTATCATCACGCCACAGCTTTGAAGCTGACAACTCTGTGCTAACCTTCGATCTTATTTGCTGCGGGTTACAACAACCAACAAAATGGTCCACAGTTTGCAACTTTAATCAGGCTGATGTTAACGGACTGGGAAGTTTTGTAGCTTTACCTTTTCTTGATTGTGACTCCGTGGACCAGAACGACTACGCGTTTCAAAGTGCCGTTCAGAAAGTGGACGGTTTATTTGTATCAAACAAACTGTGCACTTTTTTCTCGCAGGATACGTCGTCTCCTCGATGACCGTTCCAATTTTTTCGCAAAAACATAAGCTAACGGGAAGCTCGGAGCATTCCAAGTGGTTCAAAATAGGTGCAGGCAGAATATCTGTGAACTCACCAAACTCGTACAAGAGAAGGTCCTCCTGAGAGCCTGCAGGAAAGGGAACTTCCAGTTTAAGCATACATGCTTGTTAAGAAGGAATAAACCTTCGCCTCCTTCTTTGCGACTGCTCGACGAGGAGACCCATTCTGACTCTCTGGTTGTGGCCCTGTTATTCGGGGTGTGCTATTTGGCAGTCTACAACGTCGCAGACATTGACATCCTATCCTACCACTGCGGAACTTCAGGCAACCACTCGTTACCGCTCAATATTCTGTATTAGAAGTTGAAAACCTATTATTTGGGGTTACTTCATACAGTGCAATGGGTCCCCACAAGATCTATCCTGGAATTCTCAAAGAAGCGGCTACTGGTCTTGCAGAACCCCTTCTTAAGCTGTTTAAACAGACACACTGGACTGGTATTCTCTCTAATGCATGGAACGAGGCAGTAGTCATCTATATTGAAAACGGACGACCGACACTCTCCGGCTTGCTATCGGTTGATCAGCCTGTTTAGCATTCCATGCAGGACAGTGGACCGTCTATAAAATCGCGCCATCCTCAACCACTTCTTATCCAACTAACTTGTTATCCACCCAGCATGACTTCCTTTTTAACCGGTCCTGCCTAACAAATATGCTTATTTTCATGGATAGTCTGATGCAGACTGATGACGACGGCCTCATCTCAGACGAATTGTCTTCGCCATTATTCACCTCTCAGGTCACCAGTCGCCCGCTCAGCAGTGAGCAAGAAAGACCGACTGGATCCCAGTACCTTGAGCTTCTGCCTCGAATCCGTGCACCAATCGCTGGATCGCTACCGAGCTGACTCCGCTCGAGGGAGAATGGAAGATTCTGCGGGCTAACTTCATCTCCCAACACCCACGGTTATCAGTGGATTTTAGTCTTATGATAATTGTGATGCTGTGTGACTTCCGCTGGCATTGCGTGGTCCTGACTCATTGCTAGTGGGGGTCATCAACCTTTTTCCCTCATCCGACATCTCTGAGGATGATATTCTTCCAATGAACCTAGACAACTTTCTAGGACTACAAAACTTTACTCATCTGCTTATTATGGGCGACTTCAATGCTCCCAAGATAAACTGGACCTCAGTTTCTCACCAGGAATATGAAAGCGGGTTTTTGACTTCCTTATCAAAGTTGGTACGCCGGAGAGCGTGGACCCAGCATGTCAGCGCCCCGACGCGACAAGGTCCTGGTCAGAAACTTTCTTTGCTTGACTTAGTCAGTACTAATTAAAGCCACCTGATGGACGCAGTGATAATCAAGCCGCCACTTAAACACAGCGATCACTCTTTGCACATCATTGATTTTGTCTGTTACTGGTTACAACAGCCAGTAAAGAAGTCTACAATTCGACCCCTTAATCATGCTGATTTTAACGGCCTGAGGAACTACCTAGGTTCACTACTTCTTGATTATGGCTCCGTGGACCAGAACCACCGTACACTTCAAAGCGCAATTGAGAAGGTAGACGACTTATTTGTGCCACACAAGCTGTGCGCTTTCTCTTGTCGGCCACCACTTTCGTGCAGATTACGTCGTCTCCTCGATGACCATTCTCATTTGTTCGCGAACAATACGCTTACGGGAAACTCGGAGGACCTACGCGCGTTCCACATCGTTCAAAATAGGTGTAGACGGGAAATCCGTGAGCACACCAAGCGCGTACAAGAGAAGGTGCTCCTCAAAGCTCGCGGGAACAAAAACGTCTTATTTAAGCATATTTGATGACCAAGAAAGAATAAACCCTGGTCTCATTCTTTGCGACCGCCTGACGGGGAGACGTCGTCTGACTCACTAGTTGTGGTTGGGTTATTTAAAGAATATTACACATCAGTCTACAGCGTCGCCCCGCCGGACTGTCACCCTATCCTTCAGCCGCAGGCTTTTCGGCAACCACACGCTACCGCCGAGTTTTCTGTACTGGATGTTTAGGGTCTTTTACTTCAGGTGAATTTATACAGTTCAATGGGTCCTGACAAGATCCATCCCGGAATTCTCAAGGAAGCAGCTGCTAATCTGGAAAAACCCTTTCATAAACTATTTAAACACACTCCAGACTGGCATTCTCTCTAGTGCGCGGAAAGAGGTGACGGTCACGCCCATATTTAAAGCGTGTGACCGGCACTCTTCGGCTAGCTATCGGCCAATCAGTCTTACTAGCATTCCTTGTAAGATAATGGAACGCCTATTAATGCGTGCCATCCTTAACCACTTCTTAGCAAACCATCTTTTTCCCTCTATCCAGCAGGGCTTCCTTCTTAATCGGGCATGCGTAACTAATATGCTTGTTCTCATGGACAGTCTGACGGAGGCCAGAAACAATGGCCTCATCTCAGATGCCATCTTTTTCGACTTTGCCATGGCTTTCGACGGTGTCCCACAGGACCCCTTGAAACACAAACTGGAAGCCTATGATATTCAAGGAGAGGTTCTTCGCTGGATTGTCTCTCTCATTGATAACAGAACGTTTAGAGTTAAAACCGGATCAGATCTATCATCTCCCTCTTTCATCTCTGCGGCAGTTCCTCAGAGTTTAGTGTTATGTCTTATGTCATTTCTGATCTACATAAATGACCTTCCGGGAAATATTTTCAGCAACGCCCTCCCATATGCCGTTGACCTGAAAATCTGGAATGTCATTGATCTCAGTGCACTACAGATTGATCTTAACGCGATTAAGTGTTAGTCGGACGATTGGAGTCCCACACTGAATGACAATTAGTGCGCACGTATGTCACTCGGTACAGACTCTTGCAATGCCCTCCTGACTCATGGTGCATTCGGCACAATCGATATTATGAAAATTGATCTTAGGACAGTTCTGGGCATCTGGTTGCTGTCTAACTTATCTTTAACGCATCACGACAAGATGGCGGCAAAAACAGAGTTTGCCGCTGTTAGGATGATTAAGCACACGTTCTCCCATATAGACGCGAACGTGTTCCAAACGCTTTACGGGGTTTACATAAGGCTGCTCTTCGAGTATGCTATCCAGGTTGTGTACGCCGGTCTGAAGAAAGACATATTAGCTGTTGAGCGGGTCTAGCGCGTGACTACCAAACTAGTCACGGGCCTAGGTATTGTTGCGTACGAGTCTCGACTTGAAATTCTTGATATATACCCGTTTGAATTTTGACGACTCCGTGGTGATTCAATTTTCACACACTTCCTCTTTAGAGTAGACCTCGTTGATCAGTCCTTCACTGTAGCGAGTGATGACGATCGGCGAGGATATAACATGAAGCCTCTCAGGCTTCGTCCTTGGACCTTCTTCAGGCAGCAGTGTTTTTCACACTGAGTTGTTAAATTGTGGAGCCGTCTTCCTGCTGAGGTCGTCAGTAAC
>JTDE01014796.1:0-19069 GCA_014338405.1 Paragonimus skrjabini miyazakii | reverse complement strand
GCGAATGCTTGCTCTTTTCCTAACGACTCATCTATTATTCTATTCTTCAAGGTCGTTTAACTGAACCCTTTTCGAGCGTTGTTTAACGCACTCGAAGGTTTTACGCACTTTTCTCCTGGCGCGCTTTTGAGTGCCGCCGAGAGATGGGCTGTGGCCCATCTCGTGCCTTTCTTCGTTTTCACCTTGGTTGTTGCCGTTGGTCCCAGACTAGGCTAGAACTAACTACTTATCATATTTCCAAATATTGCTGAAAATATACGGTTTGTTTCCAGACCCTGCTGCCTTTTTCAGTTCGATGCCTGTTGGGACTACGTTTCGATTGCTCTTCAGGAAAGGCGTTCTAAATTGTTAGTGGACGAGGGTCTAGCGCATACCCACTTGTCCACTACAACACCAAATTACAGGTGGGTTTCTAACTGTCACAGGTATAGGTTATTCAATTCAACTGGGACTGTGTTCCGTCTGCTGAAATCAAAGTTGTTTACATCTGCACAAACCAGACGTTTTTAATGCATGGCAGCAGTAGCATTAGTAACGAAAGTTAGAAGTACCAAGGTTTCAGGAATTGAACTCTCAGAAAATCCGCAAATGGCCGGTTGCGTGATCGGTTAGACTGCATGTGCACCAACAATAAATGTCTTGGCTGAGGAATACTCTTCTAGTCAGGATGATAGTTGACGTGAAAAGAAAAGAGAATACTACTTGATCAGCGGAGTATTTCGATCAGCTTTGTTAAACGTTTCCGTAAATTACAGGCACATTGCTTCCACAACACTGTAAGAATGTGCTATTTGGGTTCATGTCTCATTGACCATCAGCAAGCCGGCGGTATACAAATGTCCTTAGTGAAATACATCATTCTGGTGCAATAACAATGTGAGCATCCGTAGCTCCACAACATCCTGCCAAACCCAAAAACAGCATGCGATGGTTCAAGAATCTCGCTGACCAACCACAATAATTAGAATTGCAGATAGCGAATTTCCGTTGCCATTATTTAATCTACTTGCCACATTATTTCTAAAATATATAGGAAACTCATGAAAGTTTCTGGAAGTCTCAAAATGTCTCAACCTTCAATTTGAGATGGACCTTCTTCGGGGTCAGATGACTTCAGCGATTTTCCCGGCGTCGCGGCAACGTCACTCGCTTGACCAGACTCGGATCACGTTCGGGGTGCTCTCACACCGCGGCGCTCATTCAGTTTTATCCGGACAACCTGCAGTTCAGAATGTTTGTGAGTTCCAAACAAACTGTACTGCGAAGGAAGACTTCCACACAGTTTCGGCTCATGTAACAAGTACGAGTTTTGCATGCTTCAGCTGTACCACGGGAGCTGGTGAAACAATTGATAAACATGAGATTTATAAACCGTCTTCATCGCCTTCCGTCTACATACCTCCTAGCAAGATTCTTATGAACGTTTGGGGGTTCATAGTATGTCGGTAGTAGAAAAAACAATTGTTGCCAATTTGAAGCAAATCCTCAAAAGCATAAGTACTGGAAAAAAGTAAACCATTAGAAACAGAAGTCATCAGCAACTCGGGCTAACTGACTATCCAGTATTTCAGATTGTGCGGTTGGGGTGTAACGTCCAGCGGTACAAAATTTTTCACCACCGAACGCATCCTCAGAACATGAATATCCGTCTTGCGATATAAAACATCTTTTGACAAAACAGATTCTCATGTCTGGATTATTCCTGATTTTCCCAGACTGTGAATATTCCGCTGAAGCTATGTAGACTGTTGAAAAGCTCCGGAATAACGAAACGTCACAACCTCCCTTAAACCGGACGATTTGAATACTATTAGGTCGCTTCAAGCTATTTAAGATAATACACTGAATGAGGAGAAATTAACATTACTAACACCACTAGTTAAAGCGATAGAGTAAGTAGAACTATCTTCCTGGTGTAGACAAAGCAGGGAAAGGTAATCGAGGTGACTGCAATTCATGCGACAGGCAGTCGAACACTGCTAATAACTGATCACGCAGTTCATTTTCCCAGAAACTTTTCGGCCAGCCCCCTTTGAAAAGCAGCAGTTAACTTTATTTTAACCCTTTATAGGGCCCATCGGTGACACATGTTATTGCCACGGCCGAGGTTAGGACGTTGCCTACATTTTCGTGAAGCAAACTTGCTAACAAACAAGTCATTGACCTAGAATCAGGGGCTGGCTAGAGAGCCCATGAAAATGTGACAGCAGCGATCGACGGTGGTGGTGTTCACCTTATACCAAACAAATCTCCACCACGTACCGGTGATGCGGTACTTTTGGCAAGCTTTTCAACAACGGTGCGGTGGCAGCTTGAATATCAAACAACACAATACTCAAACTTCTCAGCAGGGAAAGCGTTCAAAACGAAGCAACCATGAACGACCTCGAAGAGTCTGCATTAGTCTGTAGGGAAAGGCGCATTAAATTAGTTGGGTAGAAATGGAGGTAAAGCCGTATCCAGCAACACCAAGCAGGAAAGCTTCGGCAAATACGGAATGTTGGTCCTTAAAAGGAAGTGTCATGAGGATAATGCAGGGACTGATGAGAGTAAATGAAATGTTAACATATCGCAATATATGTCTTCTTTCTGCTCTGAGGAACTTCATAAGAAGACAAAAGTTTTCGAGATGTGCATGCAAGTAACTGATGAGAGCGCAATTGTAAGCATGAAGCGGAGTGAGTTGGGCTCACAGTTGGATATTTCATCAAGCCACTATGCTAATTGTGGTGAGCTTACTATGTTTTGGAAAAAGATGACAGAGGCTTGACCTAACAAGTAGTAATATCAAGTTTGAGAAAACCGTTCAAGTGAACATAATGTGAAGTGCTAACTGAAAGTGGTAATAGTCGCGGTGTTTTCGGTGCCTCGACAGTTACATTTGTCCATCATAACCCGCATCATAAAAGTAATTTGTCGCATTGAGTCCTCGGTTTACTATTCAACCATGAATCGGAATGGTGGGGACGCCTACGGAGAGCACGTTGGTCAACTTCGTAATTGAGTGCTGGTGTTTACGGCAAACGGATGCTGTCCACTTTTTCAACGTGACCGCCGAATCAGGATGGTGCAATCGTCACAAGTCTTTGCTGAGCCGGCGGTACTGGACTCATTTCCATTGGTAACGTGTTGCACTGAAAAAATTCTTTCTGAGTTAGGGGACACGTGGAAGTTTAGAGTCCACAACAAGCTGCATATTGAGAGCAGTTTTAGTGTACACCCTCAAGAGAATTTTCCCACAAGTTATAGTAAGCGCCTCAGCAGGGATTAGCAGCAAGGTTTTTCCCGCAAATATTTGCTGTTTCAGCTGGGACGAGTCGGCTGAACGCTTACTTGTACTCAGAACCTCAACCAATAGAGGTGACCATTCTTAGCAGGAGACCAACTATGCAACGTTGTCCTGCGGCATTCTTGTTTGTCTGTAGGAATCGGTCTTCGCTGGCACTTGAAGAGCAACGGCGTTTCAGTCTTCAAACCAATTTAGTGACGGTCAGCAAAAGTAATTCAATGGAAACTTTCAACACGTCTAGAAGCTTCAGATGGAGTTCCAATGTATCATTAGACGATAGTTCGTGTTCTGCGGCACAAAATGTAACGGCTGTTGTGGATCGAAGGTTCAGAGTATTTGTGCCAGTGTACCAGGAAAATGCATCTTCAGCCGCGACCGTTTTACTTGAATTAGGGATTTTTGAATAGTTAGTTATTTGCTTTCTAACAGTGAAAGCCTTTTGGCACTACCAAAGTAATCCTTCTTTGCGAAAAAGTGAAAACAAAAATCTGCGTACACTTTTGACGGCTGCCGCTGTAATGTTTGTCTACCGTAAGTCTTTTTCGTACTGTCAGCAGGAGAAATTGCAAATGAGACAAACTGGAAGTGGTAATGGTAGATAAATGATGTTGAGTTAACTCTCCTCCGTTTGAACAACAAGACTTGTAATTGTAGTAAGCAGAAAAACCGAGGTAAAGAGCGCTAAACGACTATACCCAACAGAATGTTGGTTCCCAAATGGTTTGTAGAAAAGGGAGAATGAACGACTTCACACTTATTAAATTGTTCAAATGATTTCAGCGATTTTCAGCGATTTGTACACGGGTTCGAGGTTGTAGGCCCAAGTCACCCGGATCCAGTCAGTTTGTCCGTTTCGATGTCAGCGGTGTTCTGTTGACCTAAAAGGCAGTCATTGAAAACAGGGTGTAGCACCGCTCTTGGGGGTTACAGGGAATAGCGAGAACAGAGTAAAATAATAATCTAGTAAAGCATAATAAAATACTAATCTAACAACTTCTTAAGTAAGTGAGAATCTAATAACGCTTTGAAGCGGTCCCTAGAAGAACAACTAACAACCTCCAATGGGAGGTCGTTCCAGTGGTTGATAACCCTATAAGAGAAGAACTGTTGCCTAAGGAAGGTCCGGGGTCGAAGCTTATAGAGCTTCTTGTCGTGACCTCTTCGACTGTTATCAACTGCTGTGGTAAAGAACTGGTGCACGAGTCCCGCGCTGAAGAAGAAGTGCGTGAGGATTAAGTCGCCGCTAACAAATTGTTGTGTGAAATTTGCGAACATCTCAACAGTGTTTGAAGAAAAAATTTACCGAGGGCTCTTCTGCACCGACTACAAACCCATAAATTTACGTCATGCTATAACCAAAGCAGCACATTTCCGTCTATATGAAACTATCGACGAATTTGGCGGTTGTGCGCAGGTACCAGCGCAAGACACCTTCAGTCAATTCTGAAAAGACTTTTCTCAAGTACTACCTAAAGCTTACAAAACTTCTCAGCTCATTCGTTCTGCAGGAAAAGGGTGCAACAGAAACGCAAAATTCTCAGATAGTTCGCGCTGGAATAAATGAACATCCGTGGGACTGATTATCTCTCGGGAACAATTCAAACCTGACAAATCGCAATGAAGTATTATTTAAATACCTTCTTTTGTTACCTCAACGGTGCATTATTTCAAACTCATTTGTTTTTATCGTGAATTACGTTTTGAGGTCTCAAAATTTCAACGCTTTTGTCACACCGGCAAATTAGTTGGAACTTAGTGCAAATAAAATGTAACTGTTGAAAAGCGAACCGGTTTGCCTCACCACTCTTCTTCGGACGACAGCGAGGGAATGAAACTCATGTTATGCCAATGATCACCATTGGTATCACTGCACAAGATCTGCGGTCAATATATTTCTTCTGGTTTGTCTCTTATGTCTAACTCTACCAGCTTGGTTTCCCCATAGAGGTTACCGATTTGTACCAACCAATAATAATAATAATAATAATAATAATAATAATAATAATGGCATATTTCTCAAAACATCTATGAGAACCACGCTCAGATGAGCGTGATCAGTGTACATATTGCAACCTGGAACGCATACTGCACACAATTGTTAATTGTAAAATACACCAATTATGAAAATAAATTAACAAACCAGACATGATAAAAGAAGAAAATTCCAGTTTAAGAAGAAGCATTCGGCTCACTTGCTTCTAAAAGGATACTTCTCAAAATTTTCAATGTGCGATAAGAAATGCTGAGTAGTTGCATAAATTCTCGCTTCACAAGGTTAACATTGGCCTTATGGTCAAGGTCATGCCAGAAAAAGTATTTTTCAGGACGGAGAAAATGAACAGTCGAAGAAACACGCCATTATTTGATGTAGGCGGTTCCGAGAAAATGTGCGGAAACTCTGGTCAAGATGAAGGAAGATTGGAGGGCCTCAATTTTTGTAGAGAAATAGAAGGTCTCCTGGACTGGACCTCGTTGTTTCCTCTAAATCGACGGAATTTCACAGACTTCGCGAGTTGTCCAACCAGTACGGGATTTTGATTGTCCGGATGTTACGGAATGTTGTCTCGCGTTGGAGTTTATCGTCGAGTCGACAATGAAAAGCAATAGTATGTGATGAACAGGAGAATGTAAATAATCATGTGAAGTATGGCGGATAATGGAATCTGATATTTTCTGACCGAAGCTTTTATCTAAGATTTGTTATTTTTCGTTGGTTAATAAAATTCATATCTTCAGCAAACAATTGTTATCGTAGAACGCGAAAAGAGATCGATTCACAGCTTTTTCTAGTAGATGATAACAGCCGAATTCCGATGTCGATTCAGTATACACGGCCGATATGTAGAATGAAAAAGATGTTTAGCAGCGCGGTAAGATTGTAGTGGTAGGGACAAGTTACTGAATAGACTAGGTAAATGCGAGTGTACCTCATTAGGCTATCGGTGATAACAAAATGAACGAATGAGACAAAATAGTTAGTAAGTTCCAACAAGTTATGGTAATCAAAAGGGTCTGACTCACAGGAATGTGCTGACAAGTGTTCGAGGTGACCACCATAATATTCCAAATTACCAGTATCCGGAAGTGGGTAGTATCACAGAGTTGCTGTGGACTGCTGAAACGCGATCAGGGATGCAACGATGCTCGTAATACAACGGAGCTAAACAAATTGGATGACAGATCCGTGTGGTATTGTCAAACGACTGCGCAGACTGACGTGTACAAAATGTGCATTGAATTGCAAAGTCACTTTTATCAATTTCAACAAAATGCAAAGGTTATACAGAAGGTTTTTGTACAGAAATGAAGCATCGTTTGCAATCAAAAATAGGGAAGTGTCTACAGTACTCCCCCTCCATAGCAGTTGTGGAAGATAAATGCTCTACTGATCACGCTTTTTATGAGCGTGTTTCTCACAAATGCGTTGAGAAATATACCATTATTATTATGATTGTTGTCTGTTAAACGAAAATGAGTGACGTGAAAGTTATCAACCAAAACGGGTTGGTAAAGTAACATGCCTGCCGAAACGTGTAGTTGGACGGAGCGGGGGCGGGTGAGGAAAACGTGTTGGTGTAGTATGAGTCTGTTCGGCAGACGGGTGGGGAGAAGGTGCTCTTTTGTCAGTACTGTCAATTGTGGGTGAAGAGTCTAATGCGTGGGAAGTGAAAGGGATGGATGCTTCAGGGTTCCGTGGTTCGGCAACATGAGTAAATGATTGAGAGTGAGCTTCCTGATGCCTGTCAACGTAGGCAGGTTTTAGACGATCAGTGCTCACAGTAACGTGCTTTCCAGAACGTTCGATGGTGAAGACCTTGTTCATTCGAAAGATCACTTTAAAGGGACCATCGTAAGGTAGTCGAAGTGAGCGCCGAACTGCGTCACAACGAACGAAAACGTGGGTGCAAGTCATCAGGTCATTGTTCAGTTGTTGGGGCCAAGAATGTTGTCGAGTAGGAATGGCACGGAATGCTTCCATATATGATTTGAGATGGTGTGCATAGTTCGTCAGATCTGTTGCAGCTCGTGTGTTTTGGTTTAAATGATCACCTGGGAGACGTAGTGTTGTTCCGTAGACTAATTCGGTGATGGAACATTGTATATCTTCCTTCAGTACGGATCTGATGCTAAGTAAAGTGAGTGGTAAGCGCTCTGTCCAAATCTGTGTCGACTGCGCCATGAGTGATGTTTTCAACTGTCGGTGAAAACGTTCAACGATCCGATCAGCAGCAGGATGCTATGCAGTTTTCCTGATGTGGTCACAACCCAACAGACGGGTCAAGTCGCGGAAGAGGGCTGACTGTAATTGCGAACCTTGGTCTGTAGTGACGAACAGTGGGACGCCAAAACTGGCAATCCACTGTTTGAGGAACGCTTTGGCGGCTGTCTCAGACGAAATATCGCTAAGGGAAACAGCAACAGGCCATCGTGTAAATCTGTCGATGCACGTAAACAGGAACGTTTTACCGTTTGATGGGGGGTAATGGGCCAACCAAGTCAACATGAACGTGAGAGAAACGTGCGTCTGGAGTGTGGAAATTTCCAGGGGAGGTGATGGTGTGGCGATGTACCTTGCTCCTCTGGCAATGAAGGCAGGATTCAGTCCACCAGCGCACTTCTTTTTTCATATTGGGCCAAACATAACTGGCAGCAAGTAGCTTGGGCGTGGCGCGGACACCAAGGGTGGGACAAAGAGTGCAAATGGAGAAAAATGGGTCGACGAAGGGAGGAGGGTAGGATTGGACGTGGGATGCTTGTAGAAGTTTCACACACAACAGTGGACTCGGAAGGAGGGAGGGGGATACGGGAACATTCGAAAGGTGAGATGCAAATGGATGGAAAATCGGGGTCTGACCTTTGAGTTTCAGCGATTTTCTCGGGACTTATGCCATACAGATTAGAAACAGCGTTAGGGTGTAGCCTGGAGAACGCATCAGCAACCACATTGGAGGTTCTGTCAATGTTTCAGCGATTTTCTCGGGACTTATGCCATACAGATTAAAAACAGCGTTAGGGTGTAGCCTGGAGAACGCATCAGCAACCACATTGGAGGTTCTGTCAATGTGTCAGATATCTGTTGTAAACTGGGCTATAGAATCAAGGTGCCGAAAATCGCGCGGAGAATATTTGTCTTGATTCGCGTTAAAGGCGTAGATTAAAGGCTTATGGTCTGTTAACACGGTGAAATTCCTTTCTTCTAACAGATGACGCGATTGTCTAATGGAGAGATAGATATCAAGGAGCTCACGACCAAAAGTGCTATAATTGGCCTGCACGGGTGATAGCTTCTGTGAATAAAATGAGATCGGTCGTAAGTCGTCGCCGATGCATTGCTGAAACACTGCACCAACAGCGTGATTGGACGCATCTGTCGTGATTATCAGATGAGCGGTCGGCTCTGGATTGAAGTAAGTGAGGGTCGTTACGTCGCTGAGTGCTTTTTTGACGTCGTTGAACGCTTGTAGCACCTCAGGACTTAAAATACCGCCTTTTTTGGAACCACGGAGTAGATCGGTTAATGGCTTCAATAGCTGTGAGCAGTGAGGGATAAAACGACAATAACAATCAACAATTCCAATAAAATGTTGAAGTTTTTAAATGGAATCCGGAATGGGATATTTTTGAAGCGCTTGCACTTTGGAAAATAGTGTACAAAACGTCGCATTTCATAAGGTGAACACGCCTAATGGTCACTGCCATGTTAAAAATAGGTTGTTTCGGGATGGAAAAAATAGACAGTCGAAGACTTTCGCCATTATTTACTGTAGATAAATCCAGAAGAATATGCGGGAAATTTTTTCCAGATGACGGAAGATTGGAGGGCTTTACATTTGCTGAGAAATGCACGATCTTCTGGTCTGGAGTTCGCTATTTCCTCAAAGTCGACTGAATTTTGCAGACCCCGCAAATTGCTGAACCAATACAGGATTTTGATTGCCCGGACGTTGTGGAATATTGTCTTGCGTTGGATTTTATCGTAGAATCGGGGATGAAAAGCTAAATTACGTGATAAACGGAAGAACGTAAAATTATCATCCGAAGTATGACAAATAATGGAATATGATTTTCCGGCCAAACGTTCTGTATAAAATTTATAACTTTTTGTTGGTTAATAAAATAATAATAATAATGGTATATTTCTCAACGCATCTGTAAGAAACACGCTTGGAAGAGCGTGATCAGTGTTCACATGGTAACGTGAAACGCGTACCGTACTCATAAATATGTGCCACTAGAAAAACTAACTGTCATCGCAAAACGTGAAGAGATCGGATAGCAGATCCCCCTAGTATATGACTGCAGCGGAATTCCAAAGTCGGTTTTTTATTCATCGCCGATATATGGAACGGAAAGAATGTTTAACATGGAGAGACTGTTGAGTGGTCTATTAGGATGGGAAGAGGCACAGGTAGTAACGCGAAATTTGTATGCAAGCATGAGACGAACAGGCCAATGTATGTATATTTTTTCAAACATTTTTAACGTACACAGCTTTTGCATAGTGATCAATGACTATGCACATCTGGTTACCATCAAATATGAAGTAAGAACGTACCAGGATAAATTGGTTATTACTAATAGAGGTGTGTATATTGACACCATTTGTTGGCTATAGACATGATTTGTTGTTCAGCTGCAAGTTTTAAGCATAACTATGTACAAGATCTATTCCGCTGAAGTCATTATTAAGCTTCGAAAAATAGACAAATACCTCCAACTGTGAAACTGATAGCTTTGATAAGTTCGGAGTGTACATGGCGTTGTATCAGATGATACAGGGATGTTGTCAGGTCCGTTTTCAGGGATACCGTCTGCAAGCAGGTAGAGTTTGAAAATGGATATGACGTTCGCGAATGTCAGGAAGGTTTCTAAGCTTCTTTCGAATCTGACATGTGGAGGTTTGTTCCGAATGTTGGGATATTTCATCGAGAAAAAATTTTAACGCTGTTTTTTACGGAATTCAAAAACTGTCAAAGTAGACTCTTCGTTTTTGAGGTTGTAGTGTGAGCTATGTTGTAGGCGATTTAGAGAGTTTACAGTAATTCTATTGCCATGAACTAGATTGTACATGAGTGCAATGTTCAATCTGAGTCGCCGTAGCCAAAGGGGATAGAGTGCAAGCGTGTGGCAGCGTTTTCTGTAGGTCAAAGAAGATGGATAACCCATTAAAACCTTCGCGAATGCACTTTCAACAGCTATCCTATCAGACTTGCGCAGGTGACTATGAACGCACGTACAGAACTGAGGCTGAGATCGTACGCATAGTTTATAAAATTGGAGTCGAGCTGCAGGAAGGAAGAATGAGTGCTTAATGTAAGCCATAGTTTGTCCAGTTCTAACTACTGGGAAAAGTGTATGTTCTGGGAAATTAAATAGGTTTGAGTACTGTATACCCAGGTTGCAGACTGAGTTGGCAGTTGAAACACCATGACAATGCGACTTTATAAAGTCCTCCGGTAGGTGACAAACATGCGCAACGATGGTGGAGTTATTGGCTGAAAATTTCACCAGCCAAGTTTGACGCCAAGACTCCAATGACATGGAGTCCTCTCGTATATTTCCCAAAGAAGAATTGAGATCGCCTGGAGGAAAAGCCTAGACAAGTTTGATGTCATCAGTGAATAGGAATAGTCTGCCGTGCCTCCTTGAACCAATCCAGTGATGACTGATCTGGGCGCTCAGCTGTTACCTCCTATTTCCACTGTTTGTGTGCGGTCTTTAAGGTATGAATTAAACCAGCTGAGCGATGAATCACGTATACCGGAAGATGCCTTTTGCACATACAAAAGTATAATGATAATTGCATTCCCTGAATCATCAGATTTTGTAACATGATGTAAAAGTTCTAGCTGATACGTCATGCACGAACGTTTGCTGAGGAACCCATGCTAAGAGTGGCCTATGAGACGTTGTGATAATAAGAATTCAACCATGTGACATTTTATTATCCTTTCCCACACCCTGGAACAAATTGAAGTATGGTTAATAAAACGCTACTTTCTGATCGCTTCTCGCGAGCCACTTTTATAGCGAAGGTTTAATATAGAATTTTTCCACTGGGGTAGGGAAGGAGCCTAATGTTGAAGAACGCGTATAACTATTAAGGAGAACTAAAGGCCTGTCTTCCTCTTTGTGTTTGAGAGCAACAGGGTGAATACCCTCAGGACCAGGAAGATAAGATTTGCTTGTAGCTAACTGAGGACGTATTTTCACCGCGTCAACAGAAACGTGTCTTAGGAACGTGTTTGTTTTTACGGGGAGAGGTAGAGGCAATGTATTTACTTCAATGTTGAAGGAGTCGGCAAAAGATGAATCAAAGACCTCACAGACTATGACAGGATCTTCTACGGTAGTTTTTTTCTGTGGTGTAACTATCAAGATAATAAGGTCACTTGTGCCGTTCCTGTGTTTCAATAACTGCATCAACTCAAAGCTTTTTTCACGTGACCTTTCCACTCCCGAGAAGATGACCCGACATTCATTGTTCTGAGACAGTGCAATTTCATGAACGGTTTCGGAGTGAGCGACTTGGGATATGCCCTCGAGTAGCCCGTTCTTTCAGTCTTATCAGGGGAAATAAAATAACTTTCGAGATTTAGACAGTGAAAGCTCATACTCAGGCTCAAGTCTATTTGAAACCGAATTGAAACATCATTTCTAGTTCCGATCTTGCCTGTGGCGAGGACAAGCAGACGGCTCAGTTAGCCAGTTATTTTCACACAAGAGAAACATGTGGAAAGTAGCACTCATTAAAAAATGTATAACAAAATGTATTCCGGCTATATGTTGAATGCTCACGAATTTATGCTCACTCGTTTTTTAGGAAGTATTTGGAATTTTCCTTTTGAGGGGGTGTTTACAATTGTAGCGTTGTCAACTGATACCCCACTTCCTTTTTGTTGGAGTTGATAAACAGCTTCGGTTCCTGGCGTTATACATATTTGCTGAATCAAGAATGAAAAGCAGAATTTGTCCAAGCGTTAATCCATAATGCTTACGGTGCACTACAACAATATTTGTGTTCTATTATTTTTGTTCAGCTGCTACGCATTTGTGAACGTTGTACGGCGGAATCGCTGAAAGAAGCACACAGAAGTAAAACGAACGTTGGAGTTCACAGCGAACGCTCAGTAAACATGCAACCGACCCGGTCAATTTGGCCAAGAGCAGGCCAGGTGTCGACCTGTTTCGTTCACTGCACCGACCAGGCAAAACTCATAGGTTTCAATGAATGAGGCATTTCTGTGAGACTAATTTTACAATTGAGCAATAGTTACGAGTAACCTAAGAAAGGCATTTTCCACTCCACTAAACATATGTGATTCGAAAGGTGGTGGTTGTCACTGAGGTGTAAAATTTGTTTATTCAGGTTAGTTTGATAGCTCTGCGTAATTTGATCATCATTTCTGCGGCGTACTGCGGCTAACTGTTGTCAATACGTTGTCCTATCACTCTGAATATAGGCGGAATATGACGCGCTTTTATTGTTTCATTAAAAATGTGCTGAAAACTGTTGTTTTCACTCAGGATGCTTTGGTTATGTTAGGCATTCGTTCGATTCCAGATTTGGTGGGCCTTCACACCCCCTAGAGTTTTTTGGGTAATGCACTCTCGATGCGCCATGAGCTCAGTGTAAATGTTATACTTTCATACCAATATTTTCGTTAGAATACGCTGGGAACGTTTAAGACTTGACATAACTATCACTGGTGTTTCCACCAGCACCAACCCTACCACCTTGAAGAATGAAGAAATTGTACTAGAGAAACCTGGTAATCCTTATTTCTGATATGGTTTGTTACTTTTTGTCACTCATTTTTTCACAAATTGAAGTGGATAAGGGTGATTGTGTAGTGGAGAACATGTTATCTTCAGTCCCGTCTGTTCAGAAGACGCGAAATTTGCGTGGTTTCTGTGAGGTCTGTGAACAGTATACCATCCGAATTTGTTTTTACAGTGAATGCAGCCGTGACAGACGTATCTACTACTGACGAGGTGGGACTGTTCTCTTTTCAGACGAAGTCCCTCACGGTCGTTATTCTGAAGCTGCTGATCACTATATTAATTCATAAGCTGCTTTCAAATCCGAGAGCTATTCGTAACACTCCGAGAACGCGTTTCAAAAACGCACTTCTCAAAGATTCGTGTGTGCACAGCGGACTCCACAGCTGCGTACAAAATCTGCATAAAAAGTGCAAGCCTAGCGACGATAGCCACTTGAGTTTGCGGATAAACATTGATGGTCTACCTCCTTTTGATCACCAAGGAAATAAAATGTGTCTGGCATCAGATCGCATTATTCAGCTGTCGCTCAGTTATCCATTTTTGTTTGACTGTTGCGGTTGATACGTTTTTCACAAAAAGTTGTCTTTTTGCGTAACTAATCCCTGCCAGTCATAGGTCTCCGTAATTCATATTATCACCTAACATGTTGGCAACTTTCAGCAAAGAAACTGCTTTCTTAAAAGTTCGATGTTACTCTTCACTTGTGGTTTTCCCGTTGTTTTTCGTTTTATGCGCTCTCCTTTCCCCATTTCTTTTTGTACCTTATTTTTCAGGTTCTTTTCTGTTTAGTTCACACTTTGCGTGCAGTTTCAGAAATTACGATTGATTGAACTCAACTGATATAGAAGTGACTGCTGCTATCTGGCGCTCCGTGAACTTCGCTGTGTTATTGTATGATCACCTGAGCTATACACAGCGTGCTTCGTTTTTATCATGGCACCCATCGTTTTACCGTTCATTTCTTCGTATTCAGTGATCATGGGAATAGATATTTCATCATAGTATGTCGCAAAGTTGTCTGGGGCACCCTTTGTTGCTCTCTATGCCGGCCTACCTTGAGTCATTTGACAGCATTCGGAGTGAGCCTATCCTGACAATACTTATCGTTTCAAATTGGCTTGGTGGACCGTACCAAATGAGACTGCTTGATAGGAAATATCGAATGCGAGAGGGGTTAATGAAACCTACCGGATAATGTCAGCAGCCGGTCAATCAGTCAGGATTTATGTGAGTTCCGAATCGCTTTAGTAGTTGAAGTAAGCAACCAGGAACGTAGGAAAAGTGTTGCCAGCGTACGTC
The DNA here is from genome assembly GCA_014338405.1 of Paragonimus skrjabini miyazakii. NCBI lineage: Eukaryota > Metazoa > Platyhelminthes > Trematoda > Plagiorchiida > Troglotrematidae > Paragonimus > Paragonimus skrjabini miyazakii. Next base: position 4,695 of record JTDE01014796.1, on the reverse strand, counting down.
CGGATGCTACTCTGACCAACCGGGAATCAACCCTGGCCACAGTCGGGCCGACTCTAGATTTCGCTGCACGCCCACTTGGATCTGACTTTTCGCCGACTCGTTGACAGATTCAGCGTGTTTTGTGGGCAGTTTTATGGTAAGGCATTGAAGTTCCAAGAGTTTAGCGTCATGAACGATAAGGGTCTGTCATACTATACTGAGAGTAAGACAAGCGGTGCATTCGCACGGGACAGTTATGAGAGTTAGTAGCTTGTGATTAATTAAATAATGACGGTTTGTTTTCGCTTAGCAAAGAGTATCTCGGTGACAATTCTGAGAAACTGTTGAAAAACCACATGGTAAGGGGTGGGTACACGCCCGGACGTTCATTCTATATCCAAGCACTCTGGATGGAAGGTAAAATGTAGCTGAAGAAGTAGACGATACTAGAACAGTTCACTTACTACCTAATCAATGTGATCCTTTCATCACGGTAACGATTTTTATTACATAACCCACTAATGGGTAAATAGACGATTTTAACCAAAATACTTTTAGAAGAGTCTCAGTGGTCAAGGTACAACATCTACTGTTATACCAGTTATGCATCATCCCTAGACAAGCTTAGGTTAAGAAGAACCGAGAAAAAAGGTTGAAAATACCCCGCCACTTAGATAAGCAATACACTACAGATACATGAAATCGACGCGCTTGTAAGCAACAAAATGCGGGAAGAAATCGGGGGCGAGTAGGCGATGTATATGGACTGTTTAAGTAGTACTACTCAGAATCTTTATATAATGACCTAATCTAGAAAAATGAAACGTTGCCATGCGAGTCAATATCTTCAGTATGGAAAGCAGACGGAACGTAGCATAATAAGATTATTGTTAGGTATAACACCATACAGCTAACTATGCGGCAAACTAGTGTATAAAACATACAAGTCAGTTCCCAGTTAACACGCGGCCAATTTGGCAAGGTTGACCAAGAGTGAGACAGGCGTCGGCTGGTCTATTCTGCTCCACTGACCAACCAAAAATGAGAAACTTTGGTGGATGGCACATTTTTATGGGACTAATTTTGTCGTTATTTATGATTATGAGTGAACTGAGGATGGTATTTTTTACTGCAATAGATATATCTGAATTCAGAATAGATGTTTGTCATTTTAGTGTAAGTTGTGTCATGCGCTGAGAAATACACCCACGCTAGTTCGATAGGTCTGGGCCATTTGCCCGTCACCTGCCTGTGATTTGATTGCTTTTCACGTTATTGCTTTTGCGATGTTTCACGGATAACTGTGGGCAATAACATGTCATATCACTTTTATTGTAGGCACGACATAACAAAGTCTTATTGCTCAATAAAGACATGCCAGAGACTGAACTGAAGACTGCTATTTTCATCCAGAACGATCCGGTTATGTGAGGTACTAGTTTATCTTTGGTTTTTAGCATTCCAACTCCCTGAAGCCCTCCGGTTAATACACTCTAGTTGCACCACGAGCTCTGCGCAAAGGTTATATTGTCGTATCACTTTCTCGTCGAATACGCCGGGAACATCTATGACCTGGCATTAGAACTGCTGGTGTTTCATTCGGCCCTATCCCTGCTACTTGTAGAATGAAGGTATTTGATCACCACCACCTGTTATTCCACATTTTTTGTTGTTAACTCTAAATTGTAGATGGCGAAGCTGACCTAATAGTAGATGACGTGTTTACTGTCGTCTGTGAGACGACGCGCAATCTGCGCGGTTCATGTGAGCCTTGCGGACAACACATCATTCAGTTATAACGGTAAGTACTATGACAACAGCCTCATCTAGTCCTGACGCGGTTAGGTTGTTCTCTAATTAAGCGAAATCCCTCACGGCCGCTGAGCTGGAGCTGTTTATCGCGTTATTGAAGCTGCTTGTTCCTGACTTGCTTTATGTAATGCACGTTTTGAGTACTCCGAAAATGTTTCACCTTCCAGAGTCGTATCGACAGCTTATACCGGACCGTCACTTTCGTCTGCTGAAAAGCTAAGCAGCTTCAGGGGATAGTGACTGTTTGAAAAATAGATATCGGAACTCCGAACCGACAATAAGTAGCTGAATGACCTGCTGCACAGGTCGCTAGACAAGTTCATGACTCTCGAGGTCATGATGAGCAATATGATGGCCCATATCAACAGCGGCCCACCGTCGCGATCGCAACCAACCCCTCCTCCAGCCTCGGCAAATCTCACTTGCCAATGCGGGATCTGGGGATTTTTGGAAATGAACAAAGATCTGGACAACGAAGAAATCTATAAAGATTTCGTAAACGATGTGCACGGTAGTTTTAATAGTGTGGATTCCTGGAATATTTTTAATCTCTGTTTGTTCAACAAGTTGTAGACGTACTGTCAACGTCTTGTATTTATTTCAATGTCAGCAACCAATGAGCCCTCTTTTTACTGCTATTTGCAGGCAGTCATGATGGTGATGTTGATTATTCTTTTCCTTTCGTAAAGTCGCACCCTTGCAGTCGTTCACCGGGGACGCACAGTTGATAAGTGCATAGGAAAGATATGTATCTATAAATTTACGCCAGCCATTTAATTGAGGGGGCAACCCGGATCTGAAAGAATTAAGGAAAAGACGGGTGGAAGGAATCAAAAGAACAGATGAACAGGCATGACGCACTACGGATTCATAGATGACGTTGGTTGAAGTTAACCCACCATGTACAGGTATCGCTAATTTTGTGTGTTATTACTTCCGTTATTCAGGTTAGTGTAGCGGGTTTAGATGGCTGGAAGAAATTGTATCACAATGAAGCCTGATGATTTCTAGAAATACTGGCACCACTGCATGCACAGCATTCATCAGGTAATCATGCAAACGAAAGTTGTGACTTAGTGAAGACCTGTCTTATGCAAGCCTTGTGGATTCGTGTTATGACTTCACATGTCGATAAGTCTTGATGTAAAATTCTCGTCGTATAGTGAACAATTATCAGAATCGTGATGTGAATGTAAGTGCCACGTGAAGGTCTGTAATGCCTTTTTCACAGAAGGTTGATTTTTGACGCAGTGAAACCCTCTCTGTTACAAGCCTTTTTTTAATGTTACGAGTTCATATGTCGGTCGCTTTCCTTTCGGAAGATGATTTGCTGTTACATTTAAATGTTGCTTTACTTGTTTTTTTCCACTGCTCCTTCTCAAGCTCTTTTGTTTCTCCATTTTCTTGTGGATTTCGCTTTTGAAGCCGTTCTGTACTCAACTCACTCGTCGCGTGTAGAATGCTGGATTTGAAAATGTCTTTCACTTATGCGGGGCTGATTGCCGGCTGCTGACACTGTTTGGATTTTATTATATGAATTTTTATTTTGAAATCTACAGATACTTTGCTTTGATCGCGGTGCTGATCAGTTTGCTGTTAATTCCTACGCGTTTAGCAGTCATATATAAAAGTTTTGTGGTAATATTTTCGTCTTAGGGTCGGTTTGGAGAGTTATCCGATGTATCCCTTGTCCATCTTTATGCCGGTCTGCGTAGAGTTATTCGAAGGCATTCGTAATAAACGCTTTATCACATAAATGCTCCTGTTAAATTGACATATCAGTCTTTGCCGGATAAGTGCGATTGATTACGTGAGATTTGAATTACTTCAGTAGTTGAGGCAAGTAACCATGAATGTTAGAAAGGTGCCGTCGGCCTGACTGGCCACTTGGATGCTACTCTGGCCAACCGGAAACAAACTCTGGTCTACCCCTGAATAACTCTGGCCGGAGTCTAGCCGACTCTGGATTTTGCCGCACGTCTAGTCGGATCCGACTCCTTGCCAAATCTTGCCAGAGTCAGCGCGAGTTTGGGTCTTGGCTGGAAATGTTACAACCATCACGGTTTGAATTACTTTCGGGTTTGTTATTGTGGTGGCGCTCATTGCGTTTTGCCGGTCCGGAATTTTGTACCGGTAGATCCTCTAGATTCCCCTCACGCATCGTTGACTGTAAGATATTCTGGCAAACAGGTTGCACATTTTCATCGACAGTTACATTTTAGTCTGGGTGGTCAGTATTGGAGCCATTTACGGAACTATTCGAAGGATCAACTATTCCCCAAATTTTTACGGTGTGCTCAGTACTCTAACTTGGGAATTACGAAGATTATGACCAAGCGGATAACTTACACTTGAGGATTTCAACGGTTGTTTTTTCGTTCGTCTGTTTCTGCTATTAGATTACTTTACCGAACGATGATGGACAGCTGAACATAGAGGACTTCGATACTTTTTCTGAAATTGAACCACTACGTAGCAAGACCCAGCGAATAATAGATCATTCGAGTGTATCGCGTCTCTCAATTCACAGGTACAGCTCACTGCAACTCCAGTGGACGGCTGAGATCATGGAGTTGTCTGCAAACGTCCAAAACTCGAACCTTTTACTTACCTGTTAACGATGTGAATTCCGTTGGCCGACAAAAGGACTCGGAGCACACCTCCATGGCTACAAGTCTGGCGAAGCGCGTGCATTGCAAGACTATTACGGGATGAGTTAACATAATGACTGCCGACCATTCTGAATGAGAATTCTTATCGATTGGGCAAATATGTCTGTTTAGAGATGAAAACAATAGTTTGCCGGGAGCATTTTCAAGCTGCACGGACCAGAAAATCCCGATGGATCTTCTAGTTTAAGTCACGTTAATAGAACCTGGACCATTCTATGGCGCATAATTATTA
>JTDE01014795.1:0-19464 GCA_014338405.1 Paragonimus skrjabini miyazakii | reverse complement strand
TTGAAGCAAAGTGACTGTTCACGCGTTGAGAAATGGTAAGAATTATAAGCTACTCAAGAAAGAACATGGAAGGAAAATGTCTTATTTTGACATTTATAAATGTACAGGGGTCAGACTGAATAAGAGTGAAAGAAACGGTTATAGTAGTTAGTGTAAGAATAAAAATGGCTGGTATTGTTTATTCTTAGAAAAATAAAGAAAGATAGGGCCACCCTTCAACACAGATCAAACAAGGCACAGCAATCTCAAAATAATGCAACAAACCTTAACAAAATCAACACTGACGAATCGCTGAGTTAAACGGATTTTTGTGGAGTTTCCTTCAAGTACAAGTTCAAATTGCACAGGATAAAATAGCCGATGCAATCACGCGTCAAGAATATTTGTACCGGAATGCAAGAGAACAGTGTAGAGTTGTTAACCTTTTGTTCTCTTGTTATATACTGCTCTTCATACATATTATGTTCATTGTAAATATAAACCACTTGTCTATTGTTTGAATCAATACACACTTCGTCCTCGCGCGCCTCAGCTCCTGCCTGCACGTGGTGGTTGTTACCGGGAGTTGACTGTGGCAACAGCGGATTATAATACACTGAAGGAACTGGATTCGTTGCAATTTGTTTGCTATCTAACGGGAACTTTCTTCAAGCATATAGAGAACTTAGTGCAGTGGAATTTATTGTAGACAGTTATTGTAGATTATTTTGTAGCATTGTCGATTGCTTTCTTGGTTTCCACTGCAACAGCACTCAGAGCTGTGACTGTCCCATTTGAAGAAAAATTTACGGATATTTCAGGTTGCGTATTATGATTGCAATACCTGTTTTGATTATCGAGCAATCTATGTGGAAAAGAAGAATGAGAGGTTCAGCGATTCAGCGATTGATACACAGGTTCGAAGCAGAGTCCCAAGTGTCCAGGATTCAGACGGTTTTTCATGTTCAGCGTCAAGCGGGCACCTGATGGTCTGAAAGACATTCATTGAAAACATGGTGCAGCACTGTTCTTGAAACTACAGTAAATATCACAAAACAAACTAAGGTGCGGCGATTGTCACTAAACCCATTTCTCATTACTTTTGTTTTATTACATTGCTGACTATAAGTTGTACAATTGCGCTCGAGGGATAAATTACTTGCTTCTAATACAGTTCGCTGTCGTGTGATTGACGCAATTTGAGTTTTTGACTGTGTAAGTTGTGTGCATGACTTACTGGGCCTCTGGCTTATGCTTGTCCGTTTTCGTTACCATTCCAGATTCGCGTTTGGCCCTCGTCCTCCAGAGAGACGCTGTTCCTCAGTGCCTCCACTCCGTTGCACATTACATGCTTTGCCTAGTTCGGTCGTTATTACTATTGCTAATATATCTACTTCATTTCTGTATTCCTGGAACCATCACAATTGGCGTCGCGGACTGCTGTAAATTTATTCGATGGTTTCCTGTCCACTTAAAATTCTTAATATTCACAATTCGTCGAGAGAAATCGAGGACTACTTCGAACGCTTCGAAATATGGTGTCCCATAGGCAAACAGGTGAAAGCGGAAAAGAAAGCCGCTCACTTCCTCACCGTAATTGACAAAGATGCGTACGGCTTGGTGAAAAACTTGTCATTTCCTGATTCGCCGATTTCTCTTCCTTACGAATCCTTGAAGAAACTGTTGCTTTCACATGTCCAACCTGTAAACTTTGAAGCAGCCAAACGAGCTAAATTTCATACGCTCGTGAGCAAAGTAAATCAGGATATCAGACAGTTTATTCTTGAAGTTCAAACTGGAGCTGCTCTGTGTAATTTCGAAGACCAATTACATACTCAACTCCGTGACCGTTTAAATGCTGGAAGAAATTTGCGTTATCTACAACAGAAGCTTTCACTGCTTCCGAATTCTACTTTCCAGTCAACTAGTACACTGCGAGCAGTATCAGGATGTCGGAGCTGCTTTGAAAGATGAACCGATGGTTTTATACAGCAACAACGTGAGACGATCAGAAGGTCAGCATAGGCGGCTCTCTGAAAAGGTAAATACTGGGAATGCAATTAATGATAGTCACCCTGCGCCCGATCCATATGCTGCCCGTCAGTGGAACGACTGTAAGTCGTGTGGTTGCAAGCACGTACAATTCGTTTGCCATAGTTCAAGGTCTTCTTTTACACGTTCCAGTTGTGATGATGATAACTTGAATTCTGGCTTTCAATCCATTGTTCTTACTGTGATTTCTACCAATTCTCTTGATTCTTTGCACCATATAACACAGTCGTTTACTGTTAACGGTGGTCCCCAACATTACTTCATCGTTGACGCCGGTAGTATTGAATCTTTTATTTCTGTCGCTTGCGTGAAGCAGCTGGAACCTACTGCTATCCTGAAACCTGCCAACATGTCTGTTAAGGGTATTACTGGAAATTCTTTACCTATTCTTGGCGGATGTGAACATTCAGTCACAGATGTGCAGTCTGTCACTTATTCATGTTCATTTTTTGTCGTCAATCCTGGTTTGTCTATTACAGGTCTTAAGTGTCTGAAGATTTTGAAGTTCTCTCTTATATTGTCTGTTAAATCTTCTGAGACTGAAAGTTCCGTTCCTGTGTCTGTTTCAGATTTGCGGTCAGTTACTGAAGGAGTATCTGCAATCGACCCGGTGCAGAGAAGAAATCCCAAACTCGTGAAAAGGAAGCAACGGCACCACTACTGCCCGGACATTCATTTGAATTACGGAGGGTGTAGTGATTGTCATTAAACCCATTTCTTATTACTATTGTTTTATTACATTGCTGACTATAAGTTGTACAATTGCGCTCGAGGGATAAATTACTTGCTTTGCCTAGTTCGGTCGTTATTACTATTGCTAATATAACTACTTCATTTCTGTTTTCCTGGAACCATCACATAAGATTACTCGCATGAACGGCTCTTCGGAAAATTTGAGTCAAGTAATGTTTTGGAGCGATCGCTTGAGGCGCTACTGACAACCTCAGCAAGAAGACTGTTCCATAAGTTAACAACCCTGTAAGAAAGAAATTGCTGCTTAAGGGAGGTCCGAGAACAAAGCTTGAATAGCTTCCTGTTATGTCCACACCGACCATCATTATTCGCTACAGTAAAGAACTGATCAACGAGGCCTACTCTAAAGAGGAAGTGTATGAAAATTAAATCACCGCGGAGCCGTTCGTGTTGTGAGCAATTATCACGTTTTATATCCCACTTCGAGTCTTGCGATGACTATCAACATCACTCCTTGTACCATTGCAGCCCGGATTTGCCGAAAGAACTTGTTACAGAGACCCCTGTTACTAGCAACTGTTGGTCAACATTTTCACCAAAATCAGACTGCAGCGAGACTTGTTTGTACGTTTTTTTGTCATCCTGTGCCTGGTTAAATTCTAAGCAGCCAAGTTTTACTGCAGATATTCGAGAATTGTCTGAACACGCGTCGTCATCGTGTCTTGGTATGCAAGACATCCCAGCTCATGAAGAATGCGAGCTCACTTAAAAGTATAACTATTTTACGTTATTCTTTATCTACCGTTTAGAACACATTTTTGTTCGCGTGACGTGCAAACGAAGATGTCCACAAGACGCATGGCTACACAAGCAGCATACAAATCATGCATACGCAGCACACAGTGGACACTGGCAGACTTGCTTGCGAGTAGTACCACAAGTCATAAGCGGTGCCGTTCTTTGGAGAATGACGCAACAAGTCCCACAGCCATAGCATCGTGAATGTTTTGGAGGGAAGAATCGTGGAATACCTCGAAAATTAGTATGCTATATGCTGAAAAGCAAATATGCATCAATTCGACATCTTTACTGTTCCTCGTTGCACGACATGATATACTGAAAAACCGTTCGCGATGCGATTGTGGCTGCACTATGTTTTTGGCAGCAGATAAGTCGGTGATGAAACGTTATTGCTGGAAGTGTCCCGCTCGTAGGAGGAAAAGTTCCGTATAGAAAGATCCATTTTCAGTTTGATGTGCTGTCCTTGTTTAACGCCTTTTACATTCTACTACACTGGGCTCATAAAATCAGTATCACAACCACTTCCGAAATACTACGTTTAGACTACAAGACAGTGTTCAGTTTTCATAACAGATTACGCCACATCTTGACAATAGTAAGCCCAAACATTCCACGTTTCACTTAGTAGGGACAACGGTCCTTCGGCCAAAGAACCGGTGGATTCAGAAAGAAAGACGACACTGTTTCGGTTGTATAGAATCGACAAATCTCTCTTCATGAAAGGGATTATCAGAGGGGAAGCCATTTTTCTAAGACATGGGTGTTGAGTGGAATCGAAAGGGATACCACGAATGCGTTTATGGTAATTCGTCCCGGAAACAAACGGACTTCCACCACGCTTATTCCAATCATCCGACGTCATGTGCGAGTGAGTTTAATCATACATTTATCCCACTCGACAACAGCCTAACACTATCATTATAACTGACGGGTGGAGGACTTACCGAGTACTAGATGTCGTAGCTCCTTATGAGCATTGAACTATTAACCACCCAATTAACTTTGTGGAGCCAGAAAATTCAGTCACCCACAAATAAAATATCGAAAACTTATGGTCGTTTGCCAAGATGCACTTTAGGGCAATATCCGGACCTAATGGACAGCTATTTAACTCGCACCTGCAGAAGATTTTGTGGTGCCAACGGAATCCTTTTAACTGTGTGGGACGGTTGATATTCACTTTATCGCATACTGACTGCCACTACAGTTAACTTTCATTACCGGTAGGTTTTTCAATTTTTCGCCCGCCCATTTTCACATCTTAGATCCCCACCAGAAAGTTTACCAAGTTTCACGACTTCCATATTCAGAACCTATCGCAGACATGTCCGAGTAAGCCAGTCGCGATGTATATATTACACTTTCAGCCTATCGTCAATATAAGAACCTCGCTGTACACCAAGTAGCATTTCAAAGTCATAACCAATCGTCGAACTGTTCCCCACCTTATATCAAACAGAAGAGTTGTATATAAAACAATATATTTGGAATCTTTACAAAGCATTGCTGATTCTGATCTATCCAGATAATGAAATCGCTAGCACAGTCTAGCTGACCTGGCCGATGGAGAACGTATCAGAATGCATTATGCATTCGAATTAGTAGCTGCGCAACTTGCATGTTTTAGCTTATTGACAACGTCTGACAATGCAGTCTGTGGTCACACCAGTAGTTACTCCACCGGAATGACTTAGACTATCAGCAACCTTTCAGTACGCAGTATGCATTTACAATGGTAGATGACTCAACCTGGTTCGATTAACCAATGGATAACGTCTGAGTATGTAGTGCGGGTTCACACTGCTAGCTGCTCCTTCCGAACCACTTTTACCATGAGCAATTTGGAGAACGAACACATGCGAGAAGTGCTGAGAAATTTGTATTGGAAGCGTTTGAGGTACATGGTAATCATCATCTTTGGTTCAGTTGGTTGACATATTGATTGGAATATTCTTCTGAACCGCGATAGATACTTGGCGTTCTAACCACCAAGTTGTGGCTGGCCGAGAGGTATAACTCCCAGTTATCGGTAGGCAGCTTGAGTTCATCTGCTTCCGTATATTGTTCCGTATGAATGCCACGCAACCTCAGTATAGTTAGAAACAATGCAGTAGATAAAATAGAATTTACATCTGAAGAGTCTCGTTAATTGAGTGGGACGTGATACCCTCTTCTTACATCATTCCACACAAAACCAAGATGGAAATAATCATGTGACAGCATCATCTCCAACCATTTCTAAGAGCAACGTTTCATCGGAAAATAGCCACCTGAAATCTTGCAAACAGGAACAAATATTATAAATATCGTATAGACAAAGAAGCTGGAAATGTTGTCATACATGTTTCACTACCAAATGTGTTAGTGTTCGTGTTGAAATGCGAAGTCAACTCTGTGTGGTCGTATATTTCCATTTCGACCATATCTTTGAAACGCCGCAAAATGAAGCACTCTCGGACTATAAGATGACGTATTTCACCTCGAAAATTGCAATGATCGCATTTATAAGACTTGAAAAAGTGATCTAACGCCAATAACAGGTTATTTTCGCGCTGTACGTTACAGCTACATGATTATTTTCCCCTATTGATATCCCCTGCCTGTAACACGGTTCACCCCAACTCCATCCCGTCAATCCTGCGCACCCTGTGAGCCAATCAGGTGTTTCCTGAATTCGTAGGTCGTTATTGGCTCCCACTCGCAATAAATGTGCGGGAGAGCGTCAGAAGGGCACCGAAAGCATGAGCATAAACACGGCTAATTTGTCTGGATTGTTTCAGGAACACTTTGTTAGTGTCGTATCTCCACGGCAGTTCCCGGACTTAGATGCAGTGGGAGCCGAGCTTACACTTTCCTAAGTTCAGTCTGGCTCATCTTACTGCACCCGATCAACCAAACCTGCGGTCGGTGATCATAAGAGACGCGTCTACGCATGGGTCCGTAGGATCCAAGCATTACGCTCATCTTCCGATGTTCGAGAAAATACAAGCGCCCAAACTGGATGCTCAGCATACTTCAGCATCAATCGGAACACTCGGGGAGGATTTCGGGTGACCAAATTGGTCATGCTTCACGATCATCAGTGTGACATGAAGGCTGCGAAATACGAGACAGTAAGGCGTCGCTTAACCCAGGAAGAAATCGACAAAATTCGACCATGGCTGCTCAACGAGACCGCATCCTTCGACGTGACTCAACACATTCGCAAGCACTTTGACAAGAAAACAACGACGGAGGATCTTTGCAACCTTCGTGCACGCCTGTTCGCGGAAAAAAACACGGTTGGCTACCTGGGTCGTTAGAATGCCCAACTGAACACAACTGGTAATTGCTATTTAAACGTGGATGCAACTGTCAACCGCATAGACGCAATTCAACTATGTTTACTGGTACAGTCTATGCTGCAATTCCTTACTGTTCACTGCAATAGTCGAGTAATAATATTTGCACGTCCACGTTTACGTAATTTCCAACTTATTTACCTTCTCTAATTCGACCGTAATTCTGCTGCTTCCATCTGTTCTCATTGCCAAGCGACTGGCTCACCTGAACCGCATTATTCAGCAACATATCAATGCCACTTTGAGATGTCCTCAACTTCCAGTGTTCCTGATCGGTGTACATGATTCATTTGTGGTCACATGTGCTACATCCGTCACACCTCTCGCTCGGGTTTTTCTATACACGTTTGTGTATCGGTGAATACCTAAAATTTCGAATTTTTTGATTGGTGCATATGGTCCCTCTGGGTACGCACACAGCGTCATATGCTTTTCAATAGGGACCATGTACAATAATCCTACGCCTATTTTCGCCAAAATGGTGGAAAATGTTTTCATCACCAAGCTAATACTTTTGGGATTTATTCGATGTATTACAATTTTTCTATTAATGCTGCTTAATTACAATTAATGTACTGTACGCACTATGCATGAAATTCAGATTGTAAAATTTCCAAACATTTAAAAATCGAGGATTCGCGCCAAAAGGACCGTTTTGCCTTTTGAACAGCCTTTGTAGTGGACAAGTGGGCATGCGCTAGACCCCCGTCCACTAACAATTTAATGCGCCTTTCCTGAAGAACAATCGAATTGTAGCCCCAACAAACATCAAACTAGAGAAGGCATTGAGGTTTGGAAACGAACCGTATATTTCCAACAGTGTTTGGAAATATGATAAGCAGTTAGCTATAGCCTAGTCTGGGACCAACGGCAGCAACCATGAGGAGAAGGGAAAGACGTGCGGGATGGGCTACAGCCCAATCGGCGGCACTCAAAAGTGCGCCAACCTAAAAGTGTGTGGAACGTTCAAGTGCGTTAAATAGCGCTCAGAAAGGTCCGGTTTAAACGACCGTGAAGAATGAAGTGGTAGTTAAGTCGTTAAGAAAAGGGCAAGCGTTCGCTGCGTGCAATTAGTTACATGACTTAAGAAAGTGGCACTGAGTTCATATCAGACCTCATATAGCAGGCGTACACAGAATCATGCGTACAGAACAGACAAGCGGGAAAACACGGTTGCAGCCGGGATCCTTAGAGAAGTCACACGATCACTGGTCACTGCACCTTCAAGGCGAATCCCATGAAGCGGATAACTGCCCAATCTTCACAGAATGACCAAGTTCGCAAGTCCCATTGTCCAATAGCATCTGAAAGGATGGACTTCACGACTCCTTTTAGAAACAACACCGCAGTGCGAGGTAAAAGGTTCTCTAGCAATCACCTAGAACCTTGCAGCTCCGAATGCCACATGATGGTGACGGTTTCGTCGTGGATAGCGCACACGGCAAATGTGAATGTACGGTTAACCTTTCAATGTGGCTTCCATGTATATACATGCTGTAGGCGTTCGGAAACATTCGTACACAAATGGTGAGGTTTGCTGTAGTTTTCATTCCACTCTTCAAATGTCACGTCCTCATTTATGAACAATGGTTGACAGAGAACAAATTAAGTAGAATGATCGGAATACATAAATTATGTTATGAATTCGTTTGGCACACTCTCGCCAGTCGTAAACGTGTGGCAAGAATGAAAACAAAACCAAACAAGACGTGAATGCAGCGGTCAAAATGACGAATCAGGCCGGATCGTGATTGGCACTCACGGTCAAACCCACGGTAAATAAATGTTGACACTCACTTGTTTTCGTGCTCATAAGACCGGTTGTTGAAGGCTTATCAATAAAGCTTCGAAATGCTTAAGAAGTTGCGATTTGTAAGCGTTCATCGATATCTTAAACAAAGATGCAATGTTGACACTGTGACCTGTAGTCGATAAATGCCTTGCAGTGGATGAAGTGGCGTTTCTTCCTCGCTGAGTGTCACCCTCAACCAATTTGTGATGTGTTCCTTGGCTCTGGTTTCAAGCATCCTTTCTGTTCTACCAATGTATGTGTTTCCACAACTGCAGGGATATTGATAGATACAATGGCTGGTAGAAAACATAGAGGTTTGTTTTTTGACCGGTCGTGGAGGTAACCTAGTGGTTTGTGAGAGCAGGAGAAGCTCTGCTACACTATACACCCGTTTTAACGCGGCACTGATAATCTTTCCAGAGGTGTTCATCTGACTATCCTCTTAGAATGGGAGTTTGATGTAAACGTCTTTTTTTAGAAACTTCCAAAGTTGTATTTTTTGCAATAGTAAATTTATTTCACTTCTGAATGGAACGTTAGGGGAAATTGTTGGCACAAAGCGCTTCATACAACACTGCTTGCTCGGCTTGTAATCGATCTTGGAAGAATACTCTTGACGCTCTGTAAAACAGTGTGCGTAATAATGATCTTTTTATATACAACAGGAGCAAAACACATGAAATTCATGCGTCCATGTTGGATTATGGCACACATAACGTTCGATAGAAACGTCTGAACGGTGCCTAACCAGGATCTCCAAGAAGGACAAACTGTTCTCACCCTCGTACTCAATTTTGATTGACAGTGAGTGCCAGTCACGTTCCAGCCTGATTCGTCCTTTTGACCGTTTCATTCAAGCCTTGTTTGGTTTGGTTTTCACGCTAGTCACACGGTTACGACTGACGAGAGTGTGCCAAATGAGTTCATACCATAAGTTGTGTCTTGTGACTATTCTATTCAAATGGTTAAAAGGGACTCAATGTATCAAAGCTCTTAAACGGACACTCCCTGCTCCTGTAGTTAGTGATGTAGATAGATTGCTTAGAATCAAATGCAAAATGGCGTTTGAACATACTGGGATTAGTTTTCTGCGATTGTGTTTGGATGCTCACAAGTTTTCCACTGGGTGTGGAAAGTTACTGGAACGTAACAGATTGTATGCTACTCGTCCAAATTTGGAGCGTTTGTGTATGTCGTCTGTTTAGCCTGATGAACAAAAGCTGATTCCGTTGAAAGAGATACACAACAAAGTACCGTGTTTGCTGGATGATATGCCCCTTGGTTCATGCATTCGTTTCACCAATCATTGTAATTTGATTGTTAAGCGTACAGAAGCTAACACCAGAAAGAAACTTCAACAGGAATTGAGAGGCAACTCGACTGATCAAAAAGTTCCAAAGGACCTACCTAAGCATATTCTCAACCAACTGTAACTTTAATACCCTGCATCATGTACTTGATAAACCGCAAAACTGCAACAACCGCACGGCGGTTAGCCGCCTTAACAGTATCATTGCCGTTGCCAGTAAAATAGTGGAACGTGCTGGTATTGGCTTACCACTGCACCACTTCTCCATTGGCTCACCTACAAGCAGTACGCAACTGAGTTAGGCAAAGAAGCCTAAAGTAGGGTTCTATGTGGACACTGTGGTGACCCAGTGCAGATAGACAACAGTGCTCTGCTGCCGATCAACTGACTTTCCGCCCTAAATGTATCAAACTGGCAGACAAACGATTGTCCATTCTACGTCAAGCAGCTTCAATCTCAGTCACCTGGTAAGTGCACACTTCGAATAATTATTTTTATCAGTTTCCTCTACTTCAGCCGTTCTTCGAACTTTCCCAGTAGTTATGGGGAGCAAGTCATATACACCACTCACAACGGATTTCGACTTAGACCGGTCCGCTGACAGTGTACCGCCTGCACAGGGACCGAAGAAAGCGCGAATCAAATTGACCTGGAACGCGTATCCTGTTGATATAATTGAGGAAATTAAGTTCTTTCAAGTGTGTGTAGACAGTTCATTTGCAGATATCAGGTGCGATGAGCGACATGATTAAGACTTTATCTCATACACGGTTTCAATCATCCGGGAGGAAATCCATAACACGTGAAAACCAAAGTCTGCATACCGTGTTGAAGAAAGGCGGAGGTGGTATATACATTACTCACCGATGACTTAACTTGTCCATTTAGGTGTCAGCAGACAGTACCGCTTTACTTGATTCGTAAGGTGGAACAAATGGACGGAGTAGTTATAAGTGTCTAAGCATAGCGTACAGTTTGCATAACTCGTAAGGTAGGACAAATGCGTTGAACTGTTGTGAGTTTGAAAGCGGGAGGTGTACTTTTACGTCGTTAGTTCAACAGGTCACCTCGTCTCCGTTCCAACGTACGTCATGGCTCCATGGGAAAGTTTGCAACAGTTGTAGAGAAGAATAGCAAAGCACGACTAAGTTAACCAAGAAAGTACCATTAACTTGTGCAGTTTTGTGCAGTCCTACGTTAAAATAAGTTTATAGGCGTACCTTTCGTTTGCAGTTTTATAAAAAGTCTAGTCCTCATGTTTTAACGGTTCGACTGTTGGAAGTATGGTTACGTTTTCCTGCTTAATTACGTCCAAATTTAAATAAAAGCGTGGTTCCACGTTTATGACATCGATTTTCGTTATGTGCCACCATCGGTTCTCCGAATTAATGTAACATGCAACTTTACCCTACTTTTTCATTTGTCCATACGTCATTGAACTACCGCATATTATTGCTTACTTCTTCGGAAGTTTGAAACCAAAAAAAATTTCCAGGCAGCAGAATTCTAGTATTTTGGGAACTGAAACACGCCAAAATATTTCGACAACTTCAAAAAATAGAAAAAATTATTTAACTAAAAGATAACAGAGGTATTCACGGTCTGCCGATTACCCGCAGCGTTAGCTATGTATATGAATTATACGTACAACCTGTTTCTCTGAGGGAATTTCATTTAGAAAACGGTCGACAAAATGTCATTCATGAAGGCTATTGCACCTGAGGTAATCACGTAGTTGTTTCTATCTACGGTACACATGGGACAGTGAAAATGTGGGTATTATGTTCAACTGTATCATTGGCAACCTACTTACTGCCTAGTTCATTGCTTTCTGACTATGTTTGAGTGCGACTTGTACACCTCTCGGTTCTCATTTATCTGACGGTTAGTGACCCACTTTGATACCCGTTATTACTCTGGCGATAACAATGATTCTCATTTGTGCAATTTCTGCTACAACGGTTCAACCTCCGCATAAGTGATACCCATGATTCTGACGACGGTTGGTCTATGATTCCGACAGTTGCAGACTAAACTGAGGGTTATAAGTATGTTTTCTAATTTTGAGCTATTTTTAACTGATGACGAAAACGTTCTACCATCTTGTTCAATTCCAGATGATAGGTGGTAGTGCGTATATGCCTGCACCCAAAGGTATTCAAGAGATCTGTAAAAGATCCTTGAAGATGAGAACAACGATCAATAGTTTTCAAGGCAGGACAACCAAATTGGGCTACCCAAAGTTCCAAAAAGGCGCAAGCCACCATTTCGGAAGCGCATTCGGGAAGTGGGATTGCCTCCGGCCACATAGTAAAACGGTCGACACAAGTCAGGAAGAGAGTGAAGCCGAGAGAAGGCGGTAGCGGTCCGACGAGACAGAGGTGCACATGATGAAAACGTGTTTTGGATCTCGGAAGGGCACTGGTATACCCATGAGCCTTAGAAAGTTGACATTACGGACAGCGGCGCGTCCAGTTTCAGATGTCGTAATTCACTTTGGGCAGAGGTTATACAGTGCGTTGAACACTACATGACGAAACGTTAGGGGAACTACGGGCCTATGTACGCTTTGCGAAACATCACACAGGATGATGCCCTCAGAAGAAGTTAAGGGAACAAACTATTTTGAATGAGCTGCGTTGGCGGAGTTGCTCTATCTCGGGATCGCCTGTTTGTGCCGCAGCCATAGCGGTCAAATCAAGGGTAGTATGCATACAATCGCTTACCTGGTATACACGTGAGAGGGCGTTAGCGACAGGATTGAGGGCATCTGAGACATGCCGTATACCTGTCGTAAACTGAGAGATATAGTCAAGGTGCCTGAATACCCTGGGGGAATACCTGTCAGTCGACGAGTTCAAAGAATACGCCAATGGTTTATGGTCAGTGTAGACCGTGTACCATCGTCCTTCAACAGAATACCGAAAATGGCGTTTCGCGGGCTAGGCGGCAAGCGATTCTCGCCCGAAAGTATTGTAGCGAGTCTGCGCGGGTTGCAACCGTTTGGAGCAGAATGCATAAGGTTGTCAACTACTCCTAACATATTGCTGTGACACGGTGCCAACAGCTGTATCGGAAGCGTCGAGTACAACCGGAAGCTAGGCGTTAGTATCAGGTTGCGCGAGCAGGCTATTTTGCAGATAGCCTCTTTAAGCTCTTTAAAGACTGTAGATGCTGAATCGGTGAATGATAGTTTACGATCCCCTCTATGGAAAAGCTTGATAGTCGTTTGCATATTATGCGCGCAACGGGGAATGAATCGATGATACTAGTTCGCCAAGCCACAAAATCTGCGAAGCTGCTTAAAAGAAGAAGGTTCAGGACAATCCTGGATGGCCTGAACTTTGGAAAGAAGGGCATCAATTCCATTGGATGAAGTCCAGTGAGTTAGAACTTCTATGATTGATTTGCTTGACTCGCATTTCGTCGGGTTGACTATAATGTCACAACTAGTCAGTCGCTCGAACAAAATACGCAGATGCAAAAGGTGCACCTTCTCAGAACGTTTAGTAATTAGGATGTCGCCGAGGCAGGGACAAACGAAGTCTGGGCGGCACTGGTCATTCCAAATGGCATTTGCAAGAACTCGCAAAGGTCAAATGGAGTAAGCACAGCGGTCTTGGGTTTGTCTTCCACCGCCACTGGAGTTTGGTGACGGGCGCGGACCAATTCAATTTTGCTGAATATCTTTTCTCCGTGATGCAGGTCGTAAGGCCCTGCATATGTGGAATGGGCACTTATCAGGGGCTGTTGTTCTAGTGGGGACACAAAGACACCAGACCCTTGATTTTTTGGGAACTAAACGCAGTGACGAGGCCCAGGAACTTTCGGAAGGGTGAATGATCCCGAGTTCGAACATGTGTTCGAACTCTGCCCTAGCAACTTTAAATTTTTCAGGGGCCAACCTGCGGGGCCTATTCGATACGGGCGGGTCTAGTCGATATGGACGGGCCTTTGGTTCTTGTGTGGTGTGTGACGTTGAAGGTCACAACGAGCACGGCTTTCGATGCCCGAACTAGTTGGGGAACCGTCGGACAAGTTCCGCGAAATACAGTGAGACTGTCGGTGTCGCGTAATTGGGACTGATGGCTGCGATGTTCGTGCGTTTGCCGTCAATGCCCAGGTGTGTAACGGAATCAATTAGCTTCCGGCGTCGCGTGTTGACTAAAAGGTCGAAATGCCAGAGAAAATCGATACTGATTATGCAAACAGAAGGGCAGTGACAACGAAAGCCCAACGAAAGCTTCGTCGGAGGTCTAAGTCCAGCGTTAGCAAGTGCTGAACAAAAGTCTTGATAACTGTGTCATTAGTGTCACGGAGATGATGAGTGCCTGACCGTAAGACTACGCTAACCTGCGCTTCTATGTCCACCAAAGATGCGGTACCTGTAGAAAGATCTCGAGCAAACATAAAGCGACTGGAGGTGGATGCACGTCTGTCGCCATTACGTGTCGGCGGTCCGGTTCAGCTATAGCGGTGAGGGAAAGAAGTAAGGGGTTGAACATCTAGTGGCTTTAACACTATATCGTTTATGGTACCAGCACAAGGCGGCAATTATCCGTTTCGAGGGATTCGGCTTGAAGGTCGTTCAAAAGGCAAAACGGTCTTTATGGCGCGAATCCCGGTTTTTTAATATTTCTGGAAATTTTGAAATCGGAATTTCGAGCGTAGTACGTACAGTATATTGATTGTAAATAAGCATCATTAATGGAATAATTATAATACATCGAATAAGTCCCAAAAAAATTACCTTGGTGATGAAAAAGGTTTCCGCCAAAATGGTGCATCCACACTGGGGGCCATTCTTATGTCCGAGTATGCAGTATGCATTCACACTTATAGACGCTTAAACCTCATTCAATTAAGCTATGAATAACGCTTGCGTGTGTAGTATACGTTCACACTAGTAGCTGCTCATTCCGAACCACTGTTACCATGAGCAACTTGGAGAACGAACACATGCGGGAAGTGATGAAAAACCTGTATTTGAAGCGTTTGGGGTACATGGTAATAATCATCCCTGATTCCGTTGATTGTCACATTGATTGGAGTATTTTTCTGCACCGAGGTAAATACTTGGCGTCCTTAACATCATAGTGTGATTGGCTGAAAGGCATACTGTAGATACACTCTTGGTTTCCCACGTATTCAAACCATCGTGCTATTTATTTTGACTGTTGACATTATTGATATTGTGCGATTGCATATCTGCAGTTTCTCGTTTGTTCGACCGCCCAGGTTCATAACTAACTTTTGCAGTTTCCGATCGCTAGCTATTGGCTTGTCGCGCTTTGCTTCTGTTGTGCTTTGTTTACAGCTTAATTTCCCGGTCTACTTGAAATAAACGTCGTTTTCCGCTAATCGGTTTTCTGGTTTAATTAGTGTGGAGAACAGGAACGATTCTATATAGAAACGTCCTAGTCCTCTACAATTTGGTGAGCCCAATTATTAATCCTTTTTTTTCAGCAACTATTCCGGTTCACTGCAATTTGGTGAAGCCGTTTAATTTATTTCAGCAATTTTTAATTAAATTCGGTAAACCATTTTTGTTCCTGGGAATTTATTTGCCATTTATTTCATTATTTGTTCATATATACACGTAGCTTTTTCGTCGATTTTTATATTGAGGACATATATTTCTTTCATTTCAGCTCTATTTTGCTATGGACAGCAGACAGAAGTCGACAATTGGAGCAGTCACCATTACTGTTCCTCAGTTTTTAGACACGGAACCCGCCTTGTGGTTTATGTATTTGGAGGCGGAGTTCTGCAACCAGCGTATTACTGCATATCAAGCAAAATTTAGTCAACTTTTGACCCGGCTTCCTAAATAGGTCACAATGCAAGTACGTGACCTCCTCCTAAACTTACCCACTGAACATAGGTCTGAATCCCTCAAGGAAGCTGTAATCAAACGGATCATACCATCTGATAGATCGAGGCTAGAGCAACTATTTAGATATCTGCAGTTAGGTGATAAGCGACCGTAAGATCTGTTGCTTCAAATGCAACAGTTGCTAGATCCCTCATCTATGGATGAGGTACTCCTCATGGAATTATGGATGCAGCGTCTCCCTAAAAACACACAGGCTATCCTAATAGCTGCTAAGTCGCCTTCCTTGTTAGATGCCGCACAACTTGCAGACGAAATACAAGACCGTTTATGTACCAGTCCCTCTGCCCCACTCACAGCGGTGACGAGCCGTACAGCAAAACCTCCCGAGAGTCTTGACTTTTCAGCATCGCAGGGATCATCCTGCCTGCCACCGCCAGACGATTGGTGCACTGTTTGGGCAGAGATTGAGACCCTTCGACGGGATTTCGCTCACCTTTGGACACGTTCACCTTCCCGTCGACGGAGTAAATCTCCCCGTAAATGCCTTCAGACGTCTGGTGAATTGTGCCGGTATCACAACAAGTTTGGCAATCGGGCGAAGCGTTGCGCCGCCCCATGTGAAATCAGGGAGACGCTCAAGCCGGCCCGTAATGGCGACAAACGTGGCCGGCACCCTCCCTAGCAGTCGCCCCTTTCACATTACGCATTTAAGTTCTAGGACCAGGTTCTTGGTCGATACTTGGGGCGAAATTCAGCGTGGTTCCCCTGCGATCCTGCGAGGCGACCCCCACATCTTTACCTGTGCTTCGTGCCGCTAACAGCACGCCAATCCCCACCCACGGTCAACGCTCACTCACGCTTGACCTCGGTCTCCGGCGAACATTTCGCTGGGTTTTCGCAATTGTAGCCGTACCCTTCGCTATCTTAGAAATCGATCCCCTTCAGCATTTCGACCTCATGGTCGATACCCGAAGACGAAAACTGGTCGATTCCCGCACAAAGCTTAGTGTCAACGACATCCAAGCACACGCAGAGGCCATCACTCCCCTTATCCTTCAACCCGAGAATCCTAAACCTTATGCGTCTCTATTCTTGGATTTTCCACAGCTCGTTCGATCCACGAACGAACCACTCCCAGTCACTTCCACTTGCACGCACCCCATTAGGGCCTAAGGTCCATCGGTGTAGTGTAGGCCAAGACGTCTGGCTCCGGACAAACTGAGAATATGTAGGGCGGAGTTTGAACACATGCTCGAACTAGGAATAATCCGTCCTTCTAGAAGTCCATGGGCCTCTCCTCTCCATATGGTCCAAAAAAATCAGGTGACTGGTGCCCTTGTGGCGATTATCGTGGACTCATCAAGGTCACAGTCCCGGATAGGTATACTATCCCCCACATTCAGGATCTGACAGCTTGTCTTTCTGGCAAAACTCTGTTCAGTAAGATCGATCTGGTCCGCGGTTATCGCCAGATCCCAGTAGAGGAGACGGATATCCCCAACACGGACGTCATCACGCCTTTTGACTTGTTCGAATTCCTTCGAATGCCATTTGCCCTCACAAACGCTGCACAAACTTTCCAGCGTTTCATCCACAAAATATGCAGAGGCCTGAATTTCGTCTACCCCTACTTAGACGACATACTAGTGGCCAGTTTCTCAGAGGAAGAATATTTGCAACATCTAAGTTCCCTGTTCGCCAGGTTGCCCCAACACGGGGTAACCGTCAACGCAGCTAAGTGCGACCTTGGAAAGTGTAGCTTAGAATGTTTAGGCCACATTATTTCAGCTTCTGGCATCCAAGCTTTACCGGCAAAGGTAAGTGCTGTCAACAACTTACCTGAACCAACCTCCTTCAAACAACTTCGACGATTTGCCGGCCTATTAAATTACTACCGCCGGTTCATCCCCCATTGTGCGCAACTCCTGCAACTCCTCACGGACTTACTTCGAGGCGTTTCACGTAAATTCGATTTTACGGATGCAGCGCGCACGGCTTTTGTCGAGCTTAAGAAGGCTATATCCAATGTTACACTTTTAGCTGATCCAGACTCTTAAGCTCTACTTTCTCTTTTTACTGATGCCTTGAACGTAGCCGTCGGTGCCGTATTACAGCAAATTTTCAGCGACCAAAGGCAACCCCTAGCTTTCTTCTCCAAACGTTTGTTGCCTGCCGAATCTCGGTATAACACGGTTGGAAGAGAATTACTTGTTATTTATCTAGATATCCGCCACTTCCGCCATGCACTGGAAGGTCGCCCCTTCATTGTGTCTACGGATCACAAACCTTTGGTGTACGCACTTGCTTCTTCATCAGGCAGGTACTCCCCCAGGTAGATCATACACCTGGACTATGTTTCGTAGTTTCAGGTGCCTTCAATCTTGTCGCCGACGCCCTTTCACGCGTCCACGCTACCCTCCTCACACTTGCTTCTGTTGACCTTAGTGACCTAGCTGCGGCCCAGGCGCGAGAGCCTGAGTTTCAAACTTCCTTGCAACGTTACTCCTTAAAGCTGCGCGCCATTCCGCTGCCTAATGCAGATGGAACCATTCTTTGCGATATGACTGCAGGTATTCCGAGACCTGTAGTGCCACTAGCCTACCGGCGTGCTATCTTCAACCAGATTCACAACCTCTCGCACCCTGGTGTTTGCGCCACCGTTAAGTTGGTGACGGATCGATTTGTTTGGCCTAAGGTTAATTCAAACGTTTGTAGTTGAGCACGCGCTTGCCTACAATGCCAACGTTCCGAGGTGCACAAGCACACACGAAGCCCAGTTTCCTCACTCGGTCTACCAGATGCCAGGTTTTCACACGTCCGCTTAAATTTAGCTGGACCCTTGCGCTTTCACGTGGTTACGTTTACATATTAACCTGTGTTGACCGATTCTCAAGATGGCCGGATGCTATCCCACTAAAGAATTCCTCCTCCGAGGCTGTCGTGAATGCCTTCTTGGAACGTTGGGTGGCCAAATGCGGGTGCCATACAATCATTAAGACGGACCGCGGTTCGCATTTCGAATGCTCAACATTCCAAGCTATGGCAAACTTTCTTGAGTACTGGTGCATCCGTTCCACGGCATACCATCCGTCCTCGAATGGTTTAGTGGAACGTTTCTATAGGCAACTTAAAGCTTCGCCTTGTGCCGCCTCTAATCCGGCATGGAGTGAAATCATCCCCTTTGTTCTTCTTGGGATCCGAAACACATTGAAGGCTGATCTTCAGTACACCCCGGCAGAATTGGTCTATGGCTGCACCTGGTGCTGCCTGGTGAATTTGTTTCACCCCCTCCATTAGCATCTTCTGTTCCTTCAACCTTCGCTTCTACACTATATCGATATATGCTGCAAATTCAACCCACACCCCCACGTGAACAAACTAGGTCGGTGCAAATGCACGAGGATTTGGCCAACTGTTCACATTTACTTGTCCGCTGTGACGATGTACGCAAGCCGATTCACCCTCCTTACTCGGGCCCCTTCAAAGTGCTTAGACGAACGCCAAAGTACTTCAAGATCGACCGTCATGGTCGCCATGCCGCTGTTTCCGTCGATCGTCTGAAAGTCGCCTATGTAGACGACAAAACTGCCCGAGCCTCTTCTCAACCATCTGTGGAAACCCCCGTCCCTACATCGTCCACCTCGCCAGACGACACCACAAC
>JTDE01014794.1:0-19523 GCA_014338405.1 Paragonimus skrjabini miyazakii | reverse complement strand
AGAATTATTGTAGTTCACACATCTGTTCCACTACAGGTGCAGTAATACCATTCTCCAGTACAATATCCCCAAACTAGAAGCCTGAAAAGCTGAAAGGTAAGAACGGAACATTTGCTGTCAGGTAAGTGTTTACTGTGAAAGGAAAACCAAAATGGGTGCACTGAACTCACCTTCGTTAACTGCTTTACATACTACAATCGCGTTACAATGTCATAAGAGAAGTGGTCGGCTTTGCGGTCTGAATGCCCATCCTCAAAATCTGAAAGAAAAACACGGGCTTTTCTTTAGCAAATGCACTGAGGGTAGTGATGGCGTTTGGCATTGCAAAACGTATGCCGAATATAGAGTTAGAAGTGTACCGACAGCCAACGCACTGAGAAAGTAATGAACAAGTGAACACGATTGCATAACGCGAGAGACTACTATGAACACAAGAGGTCAAGTAATGAAAAACTTGAAACTACAACAGCGCCAGTTACACCGAAACTGATAAACCATTGTAAATCATATTTTGTAGTGAGGACGAGCGATCATGCCATACTACTCACACAACTGTTAATCAGTAGTGGGCACCAGATTTTAACATTGAAGTAATCGTAGGAAAAATACGAGAAGTAGCATCGGATTGCGGCATCGCACAAAATGGTTCTTGCTACGTAAATGAACTGAGAATTGACGTTTGTAACAACCGTGACGATCTGGGCTGAGTACCGTATGCAAATGAGTGTTTTCGGTTGTTGTCCTGTTGAAACGCTTAACCCATGTATTGCATTCTTGACTAAATAACCCTTGAAACTACCGCGTTCTTGACTCACAACACTGCCTGATTTACGCTCCATATGCCATGTCTTCTTCAGGGACTGTGATACCAGAATAGCAAAATCGTTGGCAGTGTTGTTTGCCCGTTTTCTTTCCAATCAGCCATAAATGGAAATCGTGAAAGGTGTGCGTTGTTACAATTATGTTCACATTTGGGTGTAAAATTGAACCAGCAAATATTTGCCTATCAAAGGTGCTTCCAGAAGTTACTGTGACTCAATTTTGACCAACATATAAGACCTCAATCTGAATTCCAAAAAGCAGCCAGAAGTACATAGAGGATATTCATGCGTTACTCAATGACATTTAGTGCAGCGTAACAAAAGGTTGCCAACGTAAGGCTGATTGTCGTTGTGAAATGCTTCCAGTTTTGCGAAAGGTTTAGTAGATCTGATCACTGTCAAACTGGGAAACTACAAACGTACATCCGACATACTAACTAGCACACACGAATTAAGAATTCTGACTGAACACAGGTTCAAAGTTGAACTGAACTGAAAGTTAACAGAATACTTCAGCACGGGTATCGTGGTTACACAAGGATTACGTTGCTAATTCATCCGAGCTGCTAAAGACCGACAATACACAATTCCGGCGTTTTACAGGTGGTTTAGAATCCTCAAACGACAATTGGTCTATTAGAAACTGGCTACGCAGCATTAATGGAGAACCGTGCACATTCGCCCAGAAAATACTAATGATCACTAAATTGAAAGCGTTAAAATGAAGGTATCCGCATGCCAACGAGACGCACAGACCATACTGGCTGAGGATGTAGGTCGCCTCAGCTGTAAACGGATACACAGGCGTATCTCTCTTGTATTGAAATGATTTGTCAACTACCGGCATTTATCTGAGACGTGGCATTGAATATATAAGTTAATCGGCAAAATCTACCAAAATGCACCAGTGTTATTTGGACTGTTTTACCTGTTAAAGGAAAATGTGGAACTTTGTTTACCGGAAGCAAAATACTCCCTTACCTGTGATATCCATTAGCAGATAATTGCCTGTTAAGCAACGATGTTAAATCGCTGTTGGTAGTTTAGGCTCAATCACCCATAAATCGTAATCGGTAATTAAACGTTGAATTACTGATAAGTAGTTTGTCAGATTTGATAATTTACAAGAGGTCCACTCGCGAATAGTCTGGACTTCAACTGGATTCGAACCAGCGACGAAACACCGTGCCCAAACGCGGCAAGCGCTCTACTAGCTGAACTACGAAGTCACGCCGGAAGCTTACAATTTTTGCATTTGGACCTAGTTACCCACCCAACCAACTGTGTCACATGGTATCCATCCAGCCGATTGACTGCCCAAGCAGAACTTCCCGATAAGTTCACGATGAGCATTGACATTGAATTCAACGTTGACTTAGACGGTCGAACGATATGATCATCTTCCAAGTGACTGGAATTCACGCAGTAACACTGATTAAAAAATGAGCCAAAACTCTCTTGAATGTGAAATAACTGGATACTCTAATAATTCAGCAGAAAATGGCTTCATAAACGGCGCGGATGCATACGACCTTGCTACTGGTCATCAACCAACGGAAAATGGGCTCATTAGAATAACCAGGTCAAGGTGAAAGTCATTTAAATATTAAACGGTACCAGAGGAAGACGGTTCAGTAGATGCACACTGCCAATTATAAAAAAGGAAGAAAAACGTCTGTATGTGTGGCCATAATACAGAGTTCAACATTATTTTTCATTTCGTGTAGCAAAAGACAAAAACAAATTGAGAATCAACACTCTAAAACCAAACCAAACGCATGTCGAAAAACTCAACGTTGGTCCTTGAACCAAACATAGAATGCAAAACTACTGAACGAACTTCAACGAATCCAACCCCGGGACTCAAATACGGCTTGGAACTTCCACACAACAATCCCACTACAGCTATCAGGGGACTAGGCGGTGGGGATTCTAAACTAACTCCCTACTTACAAGTGATAACTCCTAACATGACTTTCTAGGAGATAAAAGGTTCTCATATCACTCATCACAACACTGAGGTTTTCGCAACTACTTATCTCAAGTGATTATCTGATCCTAAAGATTCACTGGTTACTATCGACCTTCGGGCTGATAGCCTGAGAAGCAAATGAGTCATAAGGGAGAAAGACATCTCCTACATGAAATTACGTAAGGCAATAAACCGCTCGTGGCAAGCTTGCAGTCCAGGCAGGTATTCGCATTGCCACTGTTTTCGAAACACAAAATCGACATGTTGAACTTGCCTTCAACCCTCAATAAAACGATGTGGCAATAGAACATCGTTGTTTAGGAAACCCCAACTCGACCGAAGGAATAGCAGACCTGTAGTGAGATCACCTTAGACGTCCCCAAAATCCTAAACCCCTGCGACGTGAGTTGCCTTACCAGTACAAACACGCCAGTTCACATTGCCTTGTGAATGTAAATTTACTACAAACCACTAGCATCAAAGCTAGTGTGTTGGGGGTGCGTGTCGCAATTTTACTCTTAGTTCTATAATGAATTCACGCCTTCTCTACTACTGTAGGCTACTTTCACTTGGATAAAAGTGTTTTAACCTCCGAGGCCACAGTCTCAAGTTGGAACAGAAGAGGGTTGCTTCGTCGATTAGGGCTAACTTCTTCGTATGTCGAGTCACTAACTGTTGCGGACTACTTGAGAGTTTCGTAACTTGTATCGTGCAGGTCGAATCAGATATTGTGCATTCTACGACGAACGGCCCTTTCTACGTTCTCTGCAATTTTGTAGGAACACCCGGATGCGCTGTCTCTTTGTGAAGCCATATCTTATTCCCAGGTCTCAAATGGGTCGGACCACCTTTTTTCATAATACCCCTACTGACGCCGGTGTACTTTCTGCAAACGCGTTTTCGCCATTTGATATGCGAACCGTAGGGTGTCGACCAATTTATACATCTATTCTACCATCGTGAGTTGTACTCGGCTAGCCAAGGTTGGGCAAATGTCGGACGGTCGTTGGATTTCTCGGTCAGTCCACAGAACGTACTGCGTGTTACTAATCAATGCATGATTACAGCTGCGACAGACTTGCATACACTCTGGTATTGCCAGATCCCAGTCAGGTAGGTTGTGGTCTATAAACGCCTTCACTAACCGTAGAACTGAGCGATCGCTTCGCCCAACCTGCCCGTTGCCTTTGAGAGTGTAGGCGGTCTTATGAGTTTTGCCGGCTCTCAGGTTCCGACGAATCCGACGAATCATGACAGGTCAAGTACTTTCATATATATTGCGTTGTATATGGCATCAGGATGACATATCAAATGCGAGCTTGTTCACCACATTTAAACATATGATAAGTTGAATTAGCCTGAATGCTCGATAATAAATGTTTGATGTGTACACTGGTTAGTTGTTTCAGTTAAGTCCATGTCTTTTCCTTAACTCAATATTTCCTGATCGCGGGGTTATTGGCTAGGGTGAAGAGAACTCATCTGTTTTTCGTCTGAACACTATTCAGACAAGATTGCCTTTAACCAATCGAATACAGTTGATCAGTCATGTCCATTGTGTAGTCATTTACACTGTAGTTAACCTACTGGTCCGAAAACCACCAGGCTGGGAGTGCAAATTCGGAGTCGGATAAAGATATGCATTGCTGATGGACTCTAACAGAAGCAAAACTCGAGTCAGGTGCTTCGTTAAAAAGTGGGCTGACCGAGAACATAATCTAAATACAGGGACTTCGATCAAATGTGAGTGTTGTTTAACTTGGAATCATCTAAATTCCCGAGCTCTGTTTCTCACCAAACACATTTTGGTGCTCATTCAACCAAATATGCAGCTAGGAAGAATACCAAAAGAAATCATACCGTGTTCTTTCCGCATTACTTCACTGACTGCTAAAAGTAAGACGCTTCCGGGTGGATCACAATTATACGTTTTGATGTGTCTGGATTCTTGTAGGTTACAGGGTAAAAATAAATATATAAATATACGACCGAGTTTTGTAACCAGACATTGCGAAATATTAACAAAGTTGAGTGCCATGGAATTCGTAGGACGTCTGCCACATTGTCTGACAGAATGACGAAGATGGGCAGAAAAATAAATGTTTCCCAAAACTTGAATCAAGAAAAAGCTTCATGTCATTGTCACGTAACACGCAAGTATTCATAAATCTGCCACACTACTTATTAGTAATACAAATTCTATGCTCAACAGTGGCGTTGGTGGATTCCAGCGTGAACTGTTCGAGAAATCCTGCCGGGACAGTCGATCCCCTGGATCATTTAGTGGATTCCATATGAGACAGTGGGACGGGTGGGTAACCGAGTACAAATGTGAAATTTCCGAGCTCCTGGCGTGGCTTCGTAGCTCAGCTGGTAGAGCCCTTGCCGCGTTGAGGCATGGTGTGTCTGTCGCTGGTTCGAATCCAGCCGAAGCCCTGACTTTTCACCGTTGGGTCTCATCTAAATTCATAAATCTGCCACACTACTTATTAGTAGTTGACAAGTCTGCCAAAATTCTACGTAGCTTCCTTCTTGTACATTATGTTGGCGTATACACATAAAATCGTCCACACAGCTTGAAAAAGTTTACAGCGACCCTGGTAGACAAATGCTCTGTGCCATGTCTCGTTCACAGTAATTAATCTGAGCAGACGCCTGGGCGTTCATACATATTCCCAAGAAGGAATCATTTTGATTGCCAACTGCGTCTATCGTAACATGGGCGGTAAGCAACAGCACAATAGAATGCGGCCAAATACGTAATTTTCTCGACTTCAACTTAGGTGAATGTACGTTGTTCATACATAGAATAATCAGCCAAATGTCAAGCGTAAACAAGTGGGACAGCCAGGACAAATCAATCTAATTATCACCAAATGACAGGTGCAAATAACAAAGACTTTCAGATAAGCGATAAAAACAACTCACATACTAGGTGAACATGACAAAATGTTTCGCAGTGTTTCGTAGGCAAATTTGTCTGCCAATTAACTGCCACGTTTATTATTGCAGACCTTGTTTTGGTAACACAGGTAATGTTATTCTACATTGCCTTGTCTGTTTCATTCTAAGTGAACTCGCGTGTTATTCTCACTGAGGGCAGGCACGGAACGGGAAAAAGAGTGAATTATTGATCCAGCTAGAACGACGGGTTGATTTGAATTCAAGAGTGTTTCAAAAGACCAAAGAGGTTTCAACAGAACGTTATAAGAATAACTGTCCGATATCGTGAACATCCCACGATACACCAGTGATGCTCACGTAATTTAAAGATGTTTATTTTACTTCTATATGGATGGTAATCACATCGTCAATTCATTACCTCGTAATCCTTGAGTGCAACTGAACTGCGTAACAGTAATTCTTAATATAATTTTATATGTTGCTGTCGGATTAGATTTAGATTCTTAAATTACTATTTCTGGAATTGATTTGTCCACAATTGTATGTGTTCATATCCGTCAAATGAGATTTATTCACGCATGAAACTCATCTGAATATTGATTGTCTTCACTGAGCACATCATTCCGCATACCTGCCGGTATTCACCTGTACTATCCGCTGTTATTTTCAACAACTCCAATTGGTCTCATTCATGAGTAAACACTCATGCCTGGTTGTTTGCTTATCTCTGTTCATTGTGATTATAATTTAGACAAACCTGCAGAATTCCCAATAGGTCGCT
Source organism: Paragonimus skrjabini miyazakii (assembly GCA_014338405.1). Lineage (NCBI taxonomy): Eukaryota > Metazoa > Platyhelminthes > Trematoda > Plagiorchiida > Troglotrematidae > Paragonimus > Paragonimus skrjabini miyazakii. Next base: position 13,045 of record JTDE01014794.1, on the reverse strand, counting down.
TTTCTGTAACACTACTTACTCCTTACTACCTCCGCGATCGTTCATTTGTAGAAAAACACTTGTGGTATAAATCAAAAGTTACATTGGTTCAAATTTGAGAAGCAGGTTATACAAAATTGTTACGGCCAAACAGGTGCACACGACGAAGATTCCTTCTCCAAAAACATCCATTTTACTTATTGTGTGTAAGATGTATTCTTTTGACATCCATGACTAATTTATGTCTGTTGCTGAACGAGGGCCAGTTCATACCTAGTCATTAACTGTGAATTCGTCATTTCTTCGCCTTTCGAACTACGTTGATGTTTAGTGGCATCAGATGCATTCAACTGATAACTTCCGATCATTTGTCTGACTATAGTCACGGGGTCTATTTGTACTTGCTAAAATGTTTTGTGTTATTGTAGCGAAACGGCGTCCAATAAAGCACACTCTTTTTTGTCCAACACGCTAGTTCACATGCTACACGCGCGCTCGTGTTTATGAGTCAACATTCCAGTCCACAACACTCCCAGGTTTCTGTTCGCGCGTCGTGTGCACTTCTGCGTGGTTTATCTGGGTGATCGGCACCTTCTATCGGGGGTTTTCCGCCTGCCAATCTTCGTCCGTTGGTCCGATTCCGTTGAGCAATGGCTCGTCCGGTCGTTCGTGTTGTCCTCCATCTATCCACTGTGAGCTTTGACTGTCCTCTACGATCATGTCGAGATATTCCCCCGAGTGTTCAAATAATCGAGCCTCCGATTTGGTCGTCCGTCCTATTTTGCGTGCCACGTCTTGCCCGTTGGTCCGATCCGATCAAGCGATTACTCATCCGATTGCTCCCATTTTCCGCCATCCGATCGTTGAGAGTTTATGGACGTGCCTCCCCCCGCGTTGAGGCACTCCGCCGAGGGTTTGAATACTCGTCCCTCTGACCTGACAGTCCACCACATTATGGTCGATGTATTCTTAAGTCCACTGCAATCAACACAGACATAATATCGTCTAAAGTTAACCTGAACAGAACAATTCATATTATTTTGCATGTGCTAGTATTCATACATCCACATCTAAAAAGCTTGAGCTGTGGCTACACTTTAACCAAATAGGGTTATATACATTTACACATGCAACCTTTCATCTGATCATACCATATAGTGAAGTTGGAAACAGTGGCGAGTATACCTGACGAAATTAGGAAGAAATCAGCCTCTATATATTGCACTCAGCTCTAACAGGCATCAACGGATCAGGTGGATTACACAGTTCGAACAAATGTTTACTCAAAACGTATGAGAGACTGCGTTCTTGTTCTACGTTGCAAAACTCACTAAATGATGCTTTGTATGCATGGGTTGTCAAAATTAATAGATTTTATCTCGTCTCACTTTCTACAATATCACTAAAATCCAGTCATTCGGTAAATGAAGCCACTGTTGCTGGTGAACCAATACTCTGTTGTTCATCACACTTGAAATGAAATATTGCGACACCAGGCCTCTATCATGCAATTTCGTCAAGCTGACGGGCTACAGAATTACTGTTTCCAACAATAACTGTTTAGTCAGCTGCGACAAAGATGGTCTCGCGGACGAAGCGAATAACTTTCACTCTAGTTGGTATTAACTCATTGTCTATGCGTGCGAACATCTCAGATGACCTTGGATGAGTTTCCAGTTGAATGCAAACAACATTCGATAGCATAACTTTCCACTTCATTCGTTGTCTAAGCTATAACCAACCCAACCAGTGGTTGCTAATCAATCAGGAGAAAAACCAACTAGGTTCAAACATTTATAAATGAACTGGCATAATTTACATAAACACCGGATGATGTCATAACAAAGATGCAAGTCAGAATGTTATACATTTTATAAAGATCGTATATGCATCATTGACAACTGTTGTAAACCTTCTTAAACGATACTCTGGTTCGTACTCGATATAGTGGTGTGCTTGATACAAATCGAATTATCGTCCCAGTACTAATTAACACAGAAAATCTCGGTCTCGAAAATAACGCAACTGTCCCGTGATTTGCTCCTAAGACAAACAAAAAGTCGCGTACAATGGAACCCGGTTTGTTCCGCCCCGACACGTGTGCGACAAAGTCGACAATTACAAAATAATTATATGGCGCGTACTGAACAAGCGTTTCCAAGACCTCAAACAGAACAGTTAAGGTAAAAAGAGTCAGGGTCACTAATGTGCATAGCGGCATAAAAAGTCTCGTCTGCTCTGCACAGTTCCGCCAATTAAGACTGTGTCAATCGTTTTTTTCTTTCCCAGTACAGAGGTGGTTTGGGACGGTAACAGAATAGACCCCTAACAACAACATCTTCCAGATTCTACAAATCGGTATTTGGTAGAGTTCAAGTTTGTGTGAACACTGTAACTAAGCCTTATCCGGCCTACAAGCAATTCATTACTTGATTGATTTATATTCTTACGAGCAATCTTAGGCATGAATTATTCCACAGATCATGCAATTTAGAAGTGCCTAGCTAGGATTTTAAAGTCTGTAAAGAGACAAATAGCGGCTCACAGGTTGAATGATTCTCTCGAATTTGTTGAAACCTTGAAGGGAATAAACTTGTCAGGAAAAAGATCATTCTCATTTGATGTAACATCCCTATTCACTAAAATTCCGCTCAGGGAAACAATTGAGTTCCAAGGCGATTATTTTGAGAATAACTTCAGAAACGTGGGATTACCGATAAAAGAATTGAAAAGGTTGTTATACCGTTGTACCGATAATGTTCAGTGCCAATTTTCTGGTAGACTATACCGACAAGAGGACAGGGTAGCAATGAGGTCACTATTAGGATCATTACCAGCTGATATTTTCATGGCAAAAATTGAAAGTGATGCGCTAGCAACCAAGATTAACTCGATCACTCTTTACAAACAACAAGTAGATGATATTATTTGCGTAACTGATGTTTCAATGAGCCCCAGGAAAATACTGGAACAATTCAACTCAGCCCATAGGAATATCCATTTCACCATGGAGCCTGAGTCACTCGAAGGTATGTCGTTCATAGACGTCTTCTCATCCCGTCGCTCAGATGGGACGATACAAAGGAAAGTACACCGTAAGTTAACGTGGACCGGACCTTTGAGACAGAAAATTAATCTTATCCAATGTATGAGCAACGGGGTTAGGAAAATATGTTTTAGTGACACTCTAGAGGAGTAAGAACAATTCATATTTAAAGTACTTGTTGAAAATAGTTATCCCGAACAACTTATTCACAGGCATATTTCAAATAGCACACAGTTGAACAGTCAGCACACTTTAAAGGAAAAGTCTGTTTATATTTCATTACCTTTTAAGGACGATAATGCCTCAGACAGTATGAGCAACAAACTTAGCGTGTTCAGTTTAATTCCACACGGATTTTGCGCCCTAAGTTGCAAGATACATTGCCTGTTCATGCTGCTTGTTACTATGTAAATCATTTCGTTTGTTCCTGTGAAACGAGCTATGTAGGCCGCACGACACGGCGATTGTCTGAACGCATTCGCGAGCATCATCCGGTGTCGCCAAGTCGGGGCTTGGCAGAATCTTCCATCGCTGCACACCTGATGGAGTCCAACTACTCAATCGATCCCAATGAATCATTCCGTCCTATCTAACCCGATCCTGGTTTACAATCAAAACGGGTCAAAGAGCGCCTGTTGGCAGTTGTAGAAGCCATAGCCATCCGCTTATTCACCCCCCACTATGTATTCAAAAACGCTTCGTCAAAGCACTGAAACTTCCGTGGCCTGCTGTTCCCGTCCGGACCAAACAGGTTAGGTAATCATGACCGCTATCGTAGCAGTCATCAATAATGTGTACAATCGACGTGATATTTCTGGAGCTGATTACAATCCGTTCGATTCACTATCATACATTTTCTCACATGGTTAACCCATATAAACGTGTTGTATTTAGCCTGATGATTAATCACCGAAAACAGGCTTGTTCGCTACACGTTCTTCTAATGTCTGCAAGCAATAGCTCGTCGCATTCGCAATATATAATGTTCGAAGTGTGCTGACGAGTGGAATAGGTTTTGCGATTGTTGTGCTTCAAGCAAGCAAATTATACCAGTCAGCTAACTAGAACCGCATAGCGAGGACTTCACTTCAGGTCAAGCTAGATTTAATGTACTTAGTAAATTATATCCTGCTAACTCATGTAGTCATAACCCAGTTAATTTCAATGCGGACTGCTTGCGTTCCATACCTCATCAGTGCTTCTCAACACAAAACAGACGTTCAAGTGTTTACCTGAGTGTATCTTGCATAGCTCACTCGATGAAGGTTCCAGTTACGAGCAAACCAATGGCTTTAACGGAATGCAACTTCCTAAGTTTGGATAAATGTTTTTTTGATGTAATACGCCAAATATAATTCTTGGTCGTCAAACGCCGAGCTCCCTGATAACCCATAGCAACTACTAAGCCGCATTACATTCAACCGAGGAAATAAATGCAAACATCTCCGATGACGTCAACAATGAAACAAGGTAACCGTTTTCATTGAGTAGCCAACTGACATTGATGTTTCATTTGAAACTTTGTACGTATTTATTCAAGACAATAAACTAGCCGCAAGACAACCAGTCTTATAGACGATTAAATACAGGCCTAATCAGCTTTGTTTTCTGCACTGAAAACCTGAATGTGACTTCCGAATTCAGTTCAGCAGATGGTGGATTAGTCCAGCGAATTCTACATGATGAACTCGGTCCACCTGATTTCCATAATACAATCTAAAAACAGCACGCGAAAATTACACGACGCTGGGCCTCAAATTACTCGCTATTCACCAGGGTGTTTTAAACACTCTTTGCTACGTCTTGACCTTACTAATCACGGCAACTGTATATCGATGAAATTTGTCTTTCTTGAAATGTCGACAATCACTTGCCAACAAAACACCTAAATATTCCTGGTCGTTTCCCATGAGCGGCTGATATAACTTCCTCCAGAAGTAAACATCCACTTATCCGCCATGTATTCATAGCATGATTGAGTCGGATAATTCACAACTATACGAAGACCAAATGAAATGATCAACCTGCTGGCTCGGACTAACCATACAGGATAGTCACATATATTCATTTGTGAATAGTATTACACTATATGTTTCCAAACCTAAGGTGTGCAGCATCCCCAGAGAAAAGTGAATTTTTTCAAATCTTAGAACCTTCTGGAAATACTGTTTCAACATTTTTACTCCCTGTGCTACACTTGTGAGCTTGTGATCAACAAGTGTTTTGTTCTCCCTTCCGAATTTTTGATAAAGATGACACATTTTTGTTTACAGCACCGCATTTCTTGCCTGAATAATAGTATTTTCTAACAAACTACTTGCATTCAATCTATATTATCCATAGTTTTGTGCAAGGTTTAGTACAGTGCACTCCCTCTCCTAAATTAGATGATGTTATTCACACTGTCACTGCGGATAGTATATATATCCGCTGTTCAGTTAATGTGACTACAAAAGCTGCTTCCTTCAAAACATGGGCTGAAACGTCCATTGGATACCAGACCACGAATTCTTTCCACGATACAATCGCAACAGCGTACCGGTGAACCCATCTGAAGTGGTGTATATTTCAGTAATTCACGTAAATTTCTGATGGCTTTCAGATATACAAAACGATATACTACAGTTATCAAAAGATTTCACTGTAAACATTCGGCTTCACTAAAACTCGTTATCAACAGCCCAAGAGTAAGCTTGGAAATTCAAGTATGCCCTGCCACCAGTACGCTTGGTTTTCATCTGATGTCCACTGTAGACGTTAACAATAACGGTTCTGAAACCGGTTTGTGCAGCCATTGCTAGTATTTCCGGTATGTCAACATAGGCCATCAGCATAAGACTGTCCTTGACCATCTGTCATCTACCCATGTGCCATCGCAAGAAATCACTGAATATCTCTCAGCCTATGTTGAGAACAGTCGAAGTGATGTCGAAATTACAAGGGAGAATTGAGAAAACCATTAATGCCTTGCACCTATAACGTTCACTTCCAATGGAATGGGAAGGTATACATGTAGAAAGATGGAGTGGTATTGGTTTACTTCTAGGTCCGCCACTTACAGATGTATTTATGGTTAAGCTACAGAACGCTAAACCCAGTCATATAGTTACCCAGTGTAAACCTTGCCAGCGCTATGTAGACGATATTTTTGTCTTTGTCCGAAAGCTGATGATTTTCACGTCATACCAGATGTGTTCAGTGGAGCAAACGGAATGTAAATTTCACCATCGAGTCAGAACATCACAACAGATTCCCATTCCTAGACGTTGCATTGTTTCGTCGAGGAGATGGAACAGTTCAATAATCCACTCATAGTAAAAGACGCTGATGAGACAATGCAGACATTTTCACAATTTTGTCTCACTGAAGCACAAAATAAATGTGGTGCGCTGTCTGTTGGGCAGAGTGCAGAAAGTCTGCACACCGGACACTGAGGTTACCTATGTTCGAGAACCTCTTACTGGAGACGGATACCCCCAGCTATTTACAGCCAAAATGTGCATCCCACTGCGAAATTCGAACTCTTCTAAACAGCGGAGGAAAAGCCGACTTTCATCTGTCTCTCATATAAGGGTGAGGTTTATAGTGAATTATTTAGTCGTATACCTTCACACGCGATCTAGAGTGCCTACCTTGCAGCAAGAATCATCGTGTCGTTCGACAACTGCCCCCAAGGATAATTTTCCTGAGTACGTTTTGTCTTTTTCTACCTGGTGTCCCAACTGCTGTTGTCAGGCTGGTTACTTTGGGTTAGTCGTAGGGCGGCTACCGAGTAGGATTTGTTAACACCTACCAAAATGGTAACGGTTCAAAAAGGCCTATCTCCAATGTGACCGGTTCCAGTTTACATGACAGAGGGTATAGAATAAATCTGGATAAAGAGTTACAAATTATTTACATGGTTCGTCAAGCCTGCTCCAAGGCTGCCAAACTGAGATTGTTATCAACGGCCGAAGCCATTGCCACCAGACTGCATAACCCCTGCCTGTGTGCCCAAAAACAGTTTGTGCAAACCCTCCACTTCCTCTGGCCAGTCATTTCACATCTATTTGAAACCCGATGAAGTGTAAACTACTTGACGCTAACAAACGCGGGCCTCACGATCGATCTTTGTGCCGCCAACGCATTCATCAACACTCGCACCCCCATCCAGTAGACTGTGATCCGTACCACTTCTGTGATTTTCAGTGACCTATTTGTTTCGTTAAGATTTTCATATATAACACGGTCTTGCCGTGTGTGTGACAAGAATGATCGGAAGCGGCGTTTTGCAAAATTGGCTCTCTACGAAGCCCAGAAGCATTTATTATTATCTGATGCACGGAAATTCCAATTGGATGCCAGGACTAGTAACAATTTCCCAATTGAAAAACAGATATCAAGGAAACTACAACTACTGATGCTCCATGAATATATCTCTCAGATTCATTATAAGAAACTAAAACCAACAGACATGCAGACACCGAGGATGAGAGGTTCACCAAGAATCCATAAGATGGGTATCCCACTACGACCGATATTATCCATGAACAACTCGGCATACCACAAGCTGGCGCGATGGTTAGTGGACATCCTTAAACCTGTTCGTGAATTGTTATCCTCCAATTGTGTTCGTAGTTCCTTTGAGCTGGCAGAAATGTTGGAGAACAATTCAGTAAGTCCACAGATGATGTACTCGGTCGATGTAGACTCTTTATTTACTAATGTACCGCCGCGTGAAACCGTTGAATTTTTATGTGATTTTATTTTTGGTCAAAATGTAAATGTAGCTATTCCATTAGACCTTCTTAAGGATCTCATTTTTGCTTGTACAGAAAACATTCCGTTTGAATTCGAAGGTGTTGAATATAGACAGATTGGTGGTGTAGCCCACTGGGTCCCATATTGGCGGATGTATTTTTGGGAATGCTTGGAAGGCAATTTTAAGAAAGGATTTTGGGGGTCATGCTTTACAATCGTTACGTGGATGACATTTCAGTTTTTACCCATGAATGTGCTTTTATTTCATTTTATAACTATTTACACTCCCTCCACCCAAACCTCTGTATCTTATGGGGTGGAGGTTAATAATTGTTTGTCGTTCTTAGACATTCTTACAACCAGACGTCAAGACGGTACATTACAACGATCCGTTTATCGCAGTTCTCCAGCTTCGCGCCTATTGCTTATAAACGAGGGTTAGTGAAAACGTTGCTCCACAGAGCCAGAATTACTTGTTCTGCAGTTCGACTGAAGAAAGAAGAGTTTACTAAGAAAACGCTGATGGACAACGGTTACCCTTGTGGATATCCACAGTAAGATGAAGGAACCAAAAGTGGTAAGCTGCAGTGCGCAGAAAAAGAACATATTTCTGCAAATTCAATTCAAAGGTGACCACTTGACTAGCAACATTAGTCACAAATTGATGTCGGCGTTACAACGCATCTATACAGTTTTCCAACCACGCATCCTGCTAAGCACTAGGGGTTTGGCCGTTCATAGCGGTGATATACACTCAACCGATCAGTCTGTCTCCCCTGTAGTATACCAGTTCAATTCCAGTTGCAATGACGTCTACATAGGCAGGACAGATCGGCGTTTGCATCAGCGTATGGCGGAGCACAATCTTAAATGATATCAACTGCAATCTTGCAAACGACCTGCTAACTGTAACAAGCCTGAAAACCCCGGCTTCATCGATTGCCAAACACATCTTAGCAAACGGTCACCTAGTTGACCTTGTCAAATCGTTTTAGATACTGTTACATAATCGCAACCCGAAACTGCCAGCGATTAGCGAGGGAATGCTAATCAAATAACAGCGGCCAGTTTTCTTTGAACTGGAAGCGCTGACATAATCAATCTCCTTGCCGTGGAATTGATTGTACTATTAGCTCGTGAAAGGTCAGAACTATGTGGTTGGTTCGTTCAATTGTTGCCGCTCTGTGCAGTTTGTATAAAACGTGCTGGTTTCACGCTGGCGACTAGTAAGAGTAAACCAAGATGTTAACATCTATGTTAACGATCTATGTCTTCTATCCGTTTTGACTTAATGGATCAAGAGAATTCAGTGTTTTAAATCCTTATGAATTTTACGGGACTCTGGAGAATACTAAAACAGCTGACAAATTGGAGTAAGGCCGTATTTAATTAACAACATCTTGATGCGTCATCTTATCTCATGTCTCTATTTTACACGATGTATTTATTTATTGTATCAAACTAATGTCTACTAAATTTACAGCAGAAGCATTCCGGCATGTCAAAAGTCTAACAATACTTCGTCATATTTTTTAATAAGTTCAATCAATTAAGGTCCATCCTAACCATCACCTTATTTTGAACGAGTACAATTGTACCCTGTTGAGTAACTCAAAATCTATTTCCCGCCCAGCTATTCTTGCATGTATTGGTCAGGACAATTCAAAAGTTCACATATTGCACAGCACAAAAACAACTGATTTGGTGGCAACCTGTTAGTCTTTGCTCTAAGCTACAAGCAGGTGCACTGAAAAACAACTACTGTCAAGCGAGAAAAATGGATTAGTTTTCATCTACGTGGCAATTTGTATGACAATTTTTCAGATTGTTATTTTGGACAATAAGTAAAACTTTCGACATGTTTTTCTGCCAGTCGTAAACTTAGATGTGCCCCATTGTAAATGTCTGTGCTATGGCTGGATACAAGCTAGTATATCATGATTTGGCAATAGTGTCCTCCAAGTTAGAGTCCATTCTTTAATTGTTCATCTCCCCACCTACCAACACCGTGAATTTCACACGGGTTCTTCCACATTTATTTGGGAAAAACCGCACATAACGCATACCCAAGTTCTTTGTTGATAGTCTATTATACTTCACAAGCAATAAGTAGTAAAGGACGTTGTAAGTAGTTCGTTTTTAGCTGCATGATATATGAACTACTCAATTGAAATCCATTCATCAATCGTTGCACCCGTTGTATTCCCACAAAATGCCAGTCTGCCATTTTTATGAATAAAAATTATACTGTAGCTCTTCAGTAGTAATTACAAATGTCGAGGCTTGAATTTAAATTCCTCCCACGCTCCTTAGAGTAACAGTTTCAATCATCGACTTTATGTTAGGCGCATCCAAAGCGTCACATTCAAAGCCTTATAGAAATGTACATTTGTGAGTAACGTCCAAATTACTCGTTTTTTGAGAAACAATCATTGTCCAGAGTAAAGACTAAAGTAAACAGAACAGTGTATGCGCCCAGAGCAATCGGTTGATCTGAACGACTAAGCTTCTACTTGTGGAAATTCGTTCATGCCTAATGTATGATCACTGGGGTTGTATTGGCCTCATGAAAGCTTGACCAGTGTTTAACAACTGGCCGTTGCAAGCATCTTTACTATTTACAAGGTTCAACCGGAGAGAAATTCAAGTATGTATCAAAAGTAATGCGGAAAACGTCACCATAAGTGTGTGACATTCGAATCATGTGAATCATACTTACTTATTTAGTGTTTGCAAGTTTCACAAGTTTGGAACAAGTCTTACTTTAAGCTTAGTAGGCTCAACGGAGTATTCTAAGCAGCGACACAATAAACAAAAAGAACGCGGTTTGATCAAACATTTTCAGGCATATCATATTTTATTATTATGCTATGTTTTACAGCAGCTTCCGAAACGTTAATGTTTTGTACTTTGGCGTATTTAACCCTTAGTCGTCTTGGAAGGTTACTTCAGACTGGGCTGGTGTTAATCAAACGCGTTCGTGCACTTCGTTCTAAACTTTCCATCGTGTTTCCTTCCGACTGGAAAATCTATGGAAATGTAGAAGCTGCAATCAATCGTGTGTGATGTTCGATTTCTATTCACATTGACCGTTTCATTGCTGTCATACCGGTCTTGTTGGAAGGAATGGACTAAGAAAACGGTATCAATGGCAGATTCGACTTTGTTCAGGTTAGGTTGCGGTTTTATACATTAACACTCCCCGATTTATTCTGTTGTTTCAAATTCTAGTGTCATAATCAAATCAATAAATGTGTGGCAGGTGAAATCAAATTTAAAACTACATAAAATATATTTTGTGCGATATGGGGTCAAGTGAATTTGCAGAGTTATACACTGATTTGAGTAAGATGTTACAAGTTAGAACCAAGTCTGTATTGTATATGCAAATGTGTTTCGTTCTGAAACATCTACGCTAAATTAAATTGAAACGAACGAATTGAATTCAGCGAAAATCCCGCAAGAGTTATACTGCGCGCTATGCCTGTTGTCCGAGATTACGCCCAACCAATCAAATGTTACCACGTTTTCAAAATATTTTTCAATGACAGGAACAACTGTATATATTTGTGCGTCGAGATCGGAGGCCATCTGAAAGAAAGTGAGACCATGATCATTTTCGTTGCTCTACTGCATGCTATGATTTGTGGTGAGTGATATTATAATCGATTGTTCTACTGTCAGGTTTGTAAGAAAGCCGTCTGAATCCTATGATCATAGTTACATTGTTAACATCCATATTTTAGTAGACCAGAAAATACTGCGTTCACCTGAAAATTTACCACGGATCAATAGGCAACAACTTTAACCAGCATTGTCCGATCTTCTAAGTAATGAATGCACTCTAACTGATTAGAACATTATTTACAATGGTAAACACTAAGCAATTAACTGAGCAAAACAAGCCTGTGACGTTATTAAGGAAGGATAAATTCCACAATCATTAGTTTCCGCTCAATCTCGAAGGAGTACCTGCTTGTCGCATTGTGGTTTGCTGGTTACCTACTAATTTTGTTCAGATAGATGAAATCCCTTCGAAATTCTAATCTGCAAAATTGTTTCACTTTGGAGTAGGTTTATTAATTGGTGACGGTGAAACGGTTTGCAAATGTGCCATATAGTTGACTGTAGCCTACTGCCGATTCACATTCTGCCGTCAGACATTTTGATATGCTAGCTTGTGTAAACTACCACGCAATATAACAAAAATTCACTTCAATAATATTGCTAATTCTGACCGGGAATAATTGCCACAACTCAAATCATCATTCCATTCTAGTGAATATAATTAATCTGGAAGTGTTTATTTCGTCTGTGATAGAAACCTACAGAGATATACTGATCATTCTTAAGTGTAATAATTATGGAGAATTGAAAATCAAGTTTGTGTCAAGTAACATCCATCGTTTTGATGTAATCGACAAGGTTTATCTCACCATAAATATATTAGCACAATAATTTTGATTTGTTGTGCTTGACAACCATCAAAATCACTCAATCAAGTTTACATTCCTCCAATCTTGTCCAGTTGACGGTCTGAATAACAACTCTGAGAAGAGAATTATCAACGGATGGGAGCCAAAAACGGGTGATTATCCTTGGGCCGCGATGATGAAAATTGTAGTCGAAATCAGTATTGACCTATACGATATGACAGCATGGGGAGCCACAATCATTTCGGAACGATGGTTGCTTACTGCAGCTCACTCCTTTTGGGATGATAATAAAAAAATGCAAGTGCGGTTTAACACACTCTTAAGCTGAACAACTTTCATAACTGATTACAGCTTTGTATTCCACCTTACGTTTCGAAAATTTCTATTCAGAAAACCACACTATACTCTGCTTTTGCTATTGTTAGAACTAATCAGTGATGCGAACTTCAACCAAAAACAGGATGTGAACCTTGGTCAGACACTTTTGATGAGCACTACGTCAACAAACGCAAATGAATTTGGCCAATTATGCATCTGTTTGGTGGGCGTTGATGACACTGGAAGTAATAAAAAATATAACAAAATTTCAACGATAGTCTACCCTACTAAAAGATTATACTACCTTTTAATGATAAGTGTGTTACCACACTTAATTCGTGATCATTTGTTTTCTACCAAAAACTACCAAACTTATGTAGTGACCGGCGATCGTGTGGCTTCTCTAAGGATCCCGGCTGCAACCGTGTTTTCCTGCTTGTTTGTTCTGTACGCATGATTCTTTGTATGCCTGCAATAGGAGGCCTGATATGAACTCAGTGCCACTTTCTTCAGTCGTGCAACTAAT